>CAUYSK010124908.1:0-24062 GCA_963575035.1 Avahi laniger | reverse complement strand
CAGTGGCTGTTATTACAAAGCGAAGTAAATTCTTGTAGCATTGAATGGGAACTCACTCCCCTCTCCCACCTCAGAATTGTGTTGTTTTATGGGAATGGAAACGTCCTAGGAAAGAAAAAGGCAAGATCTGAAGCTAAGGGGTCCAGCCCAGGCTGAGTTGCTACGTGGCCTCTGCATCCCCCCCAGGGGCCAAGAAAGATCTTGTTCAAACTTGAGCAGCTCCCACATTAGGGCTCCGAGACACGGAAAACAGGAAGTATGAGCCCCACTGAGAGGGTTGAGCAATGAGGCTGCTAATAACCTTCAGACCATTTCCCAGCCACCACTTGACCCCCAGCCAGCTGCTGTCTCTTCCCTCGATCTTAGATCTCACTCGGGACTGGCACCAGCCACTTCTCTGGCAACCAGTTTCATGACTCCAGATTCTCACTTTAGGGTCTACCTGCTAGTGCTTACATGACCGAGCACCGTGCTAAATTCTTCACGTGTTGTCTGAATTAATCCTCACAACAATCCTATGAGGAAGGTGCTATCACTAGCCCCATCTAACCGTAGAGCAAGTGCAGGCACAGAGAGGTTGAGTGACTTGCACAAAGCAACGAAGGTGCAAATGCAACGAGGCAGGATTCGAACCTGGCTCCTGGGTCCGCACGCCCGGCACTATGACAGATCACCTCTCAGGAGGGCCCGAATGGGGCTGCGGAGAGCTGCCCTCCTTTCAAGCATCTTACTTCAGGGATGCTGGGTTTCCAGGCAAAGTATATCAGAATTCCAGTCCTCTCCTAGATCATAATTCTTTCCTCTTAAAAGATTCCCAGGCCAGGTGAGGAGACCACACTCAGCCACCACTTTCAAAGCACAGCTTCACCCTTCAAGCTAACCTCAGCCTCTCTGCTGAAATCTGGTTTCACTGAAGTGGTTTCCGTTTTCACCAGAAGCCCTCCTTCTGAAATATTCTGCGGCCCGTTGTATTATCAGGGCTCCACCTGATTTCCACTTAAGCTCTGTCTTTCCCAAGCCAGCGCCTCACGCCAGCCACACCCCTGCACACGCCCCTGCACACGCCCCCCACTGCATCCCTCTTCCCCCCCAGCAGGCAACGCTGGAGCCTCCCTTAGAATCAGACGCAGTGAGAGGAGCTGCTGAGATGTTTTTTAAATATCAGTTCTTTTGAGATACAATTCACATACTATGCAATTCACCCGTTTATTCTTTTTATTTTGTAGAGACAGGGTCTCTTCATGTTGTCCAGGCTGGTCTCAAACTCTGGGCTCAGGTGATCCTCCTGCCTCAGCTTCCTGAGCAGCTGGGACTACAGGCGTGTACCTGGCTACCCATGTAAGGTGACAACTCAGTGGTTTTTAGTACATGCATAGCCTCCCAAAGAAACTCAGTATGCATTAGCAATCACTCCCTTTTTCTCCCCAACCTTCTCGGCGCTAGGCAACCCCTAATCTACTTTCTCTTGTCTCCACAAATTTGCCAATTCTGGACATCTCATAGCAATAGAATCCTATAATACGTGGACCTTTGTCACTGGCCTCTTTGACTTGCATGATGTTTTCAAGTTCCATCCAGGCCCACCTGGGCCTTCGAATATGCATAGATATTTGCCAAACAAGGAGGAGAAAGGCATTCCAGGCACAGGAAAGATCATGGAGGCATGAGAAGGCAAGGCGCTCTCAGGCAATGAACAGGCTGCTGTGGTCGACTAGCATCTGGGGCAATGAGCAGGCACAGAGTGGGGTGGGGGAAGGAGCTGGTGGGCTGCCGCTGGTGAGGACCCTTAGGCAGGGCTGAGTCCCAGCAGCAGGAACTGCTTCTGCTCAGTCACTAAAGAGCTCCAGTCCTGAGATCGTCTTCATGTCACTGCCTGCCATCAGCCTCTGTCCCCTTCTTCATGATCACAACCACAGGGTTAATGCCTGGCACAGTAGGGGCCTCTGAGACCTCCCCTCCTCCGGCTGCCACTCAAAGTGTTGGCACTGGGAAGTCTTGCTACTTAAAATATTTTGAATATCACCTCTTGCCCTCACGTACTATTTTTTTAAATCTAGAAAGTTAGTTAATTAAAGTCAAGGAGCCATAAAAAAATATTTTTTTAGCTAAAAATTTTCACCCAATTATAAAAATAGCTATAAAAGCATACCACTTTCATAGCATTCCACAGCCTTTGTTAACATCTCTGGCTTCTTGGGTTTCCTTTGCAATCCCGACCTCCTCTATTTGGCCTTGAATGTTGGCTTCCCCAAAGCCTGATCCTAAATCTTCTCCTCTTCCTAACCACAGCTTTCTCCCTCACAATCTCATTCACACACAGGCTTAAATCACCACAAATAAACAGATGACTCACAAATGCTTATCTCCAGCCAGACCTCTGCTCTGCACTCCAAACTCTTGATTTTTATTGTCTACTTGACACCACCACTTTTGGATGTCACACACAGGACACCTCAAAGTCAGCTTGCCCCGAATTGGCCCTGTCTTCATGCCCCAGCCTGGACTTCTTCCATCTCTCCCTGTCTCAGATGACGGCATCACATCCATTCAATTACAAGAGCCAGAAACTTGATGCCTCTCTCTCCTCGCCTCCTCCATCCCCTCCATCGCCAAATCCAGGCAGTTTGCCTAATATCTCTTGAAGTCATTTATTTCTCTCCACCTCCACCACCACCATTAGTTGAGTCCAAGCCACCATCAGATCTTGCCCGGGCTCCTGCAATAGCTTCCCGACTGGCTTTCCCCATTGACTCTCTCTCCCTCCGCCTCCTCCCTCACCCCTACCATTCCATCCTGCTCACCTAAAGCAGAGTAATCTTTTGAAAATGCAAATATGCTGAATGACTCCCAGTGCTCCTTAAGGGTGGCCTGCAAGCTTTTATGGGGTCTGCTCCCTGCCTCCTCTCTTGGTTCCACCTGGCACCAACTCCCCCAGGCTCACCCTATTCAACCATTCTCTTACTGGCCAATCCCTCTTCCCCTACAGGGCCCTTGCACATGATGTTCCTGCTGCCTGGGACTTTCTTCCTGACTCTCTGGACTAGATAAATTCTTGCTCATGCTTCAAGATCATTTCTTCAAAGAAGTCTTTCCCAGGCCTCCTGTATCTATAGAAGATCCCACTATTTTGTCTACAGTCTCACTGTACCGTGTACCACCACTTTGATACACTTGTCACTGTCGCAATTTTACCTTTGCTGCATGGGTATTCGATTAATGTTTGTTTTTTCCCCCACAGACTTGTAACTTCCATGAGGTCAAGGACAGTGTGTTTTTGATCACCGCTGCAGCCCCAGCACCTAGCATGATGTTTGGAATATGGCAGACATTTCATAAATATTCATTGAACGAATGCTTCTGGTATATTTCCTCTATCTTTTCCTCTGTCTGCTTCTTTTTCACATAGTTGTGTTCACGATCTATACATAATTTTCTATATTATCCTTTTCCTTTGACTATTTTATCATTAGACTTTTCCTATGGTATTACAAATCTCTCCAAGCTTTATATACAACGTGGTTAGTAACATTCATCCAACTTAATTTTCAGGTTTGAGGCATCATAGATAAAGTATGTGAAAGTACTTTGTAAACTATATGTAGACAAGAGACAGCATTATTTGCATTTCAAATGAGACGTGGGTTGTGTTTATCTCTGGTGCTCTCCCCACCCCTGCTTTTATACCTCTTTTCCGCGGGCATTTTTTTTGGTGCCCTTGTCCTGCTTGATCACCTGGTTAAGGTCTAAAATAACTTATTAACTTCAATGTCCTACCAGCCCAGGGAGATTTGCATTTTTTTAAAAGGACCGCTAAAAGGGCAGCACTCTGGAACCCATTCTACTAAGTGAAATATCCCAAGAATGGAAAAATAATCACCAGCAAATTGGTTTCACTGATCAACACCTAAGTGCACATAGAAGGAAAACATTTACTGGGTGTCGGGCAGGTGAGGGGGGGAGAAGAATGGGTATATGCACACATAATGAGTGCAATGGGCACCATCTGAGGGATGGACATGCTTGAAGCCCTGACTTGGGGGGCAAGGGTGACATATGTAACCTAAACATCTGTACCCCCATAATATGCTGAAATAAAAAAAAAAGGGCAGCACTCTTAGCCAAAGTTGATGAGGTTTGGGGGCTGGAAGAGGATCTGAGAGTTTCACTGATTCATTGATTCATCCTTCACTCATTCATGGAACAAACACTTACTGGGAGTTGGTCATAAGCCTGGCACTGTGCTGTGTCCTAGGTATAGAGATGTAAGCCCTTTAGCTCAAGGTCAGGTTGGGAAGAGATGTGTCAATGAATCGAGTACAGTGAGAGCATCGTGATGAGGAAGATGTGCAAGGTGGTCATGGAGGGCTGAGGGAGCAAGGAGGAGGTAACCTTGAGGGGATCCTGGAGGGCCGGCATGGAAGGGAGAAATGCCGCTCTGAGGAGAGGAAACAGCAGATGCAAAGGTAAAGAGGAAGGAGGAAGCACAGGGCACTCAAAGAACTGCAGGTTGTTCAAGTGGCTAGGGTATGGGCCGGCACTAAAGAGATTTGGCTGGAACTTAATGGTCTAGAGGACTTTGGCCTTTATTGTGATGCGGAATAGTTAAAAAGTTTGGAGGCCAGGTGTGGTGGCTCACACCTGTAATCCTAGCACTCTGGGAGGCCAAGACAGGAGGATCGCTTGAGGCCAGGAGTTCGAGACCAGCCTGAGCAAGAGCAAAACCCCGTCTCTACAAAAAGTAGAAAAGTTAGCTGGGTGTAGTGGCAGACACCTGTAGTCCCAACTATTCGGGAGGCTGAGGCAGGAGGATCACTGGAGCCCAGGAGTATGAGGTTGCAGTGAGCTAAGATGATGACACTGTACTCTAGCTGGAGTGACAGAGAGAGATTCTGTCTCAAAAAAAAAAAAAAAAGAATTTGGAGCAATGTGAAAAATTGATCAAAGGAAGATTCTTGGGCCTGGGTGAGACTACGAGCAGGGAAAGCCGGTTTGGAGACTCTTACAATTAGCCAGGTAGGAGTGGAAGTGTGTCTGAACCAGGACTGTGGCAGTGGAGTACCAGGGGAGTGTACAAACATGGGAGATTTTGTCGAGATAGAGTAGACTTGGCACCTGGCTGGGGATGGGAGGAGAAGGAGGTATCTTTTGGTTTGGTCTCTTGCCTTTGTGCAGCTAAGGTATAATTTTACAGGTAAGAAACCGAGGCTCCATCATAAGTGATTCCCTAAAGCAATATCTAGTAAGTAGTTGGTCAAGCTAGAGTTGTCACTGGTAGAATTTTGAGAATCAGTACCTCAGGGCAGCTAGCCCTGCTAATGACATCCCTGTCTCTGTCCACCCGATTGGAGAATTTCCCCATCGCCACGATCACCAAGCAGTGATGACATCCAAACTTGCAGTGCTGATGCTTGTTCCCCTAAACACCCCAGGCCTGTTCAGCCCCGTGACTGTGGCTCTAAGACCAGGAACTTCTCCCAAACCTCCTGGTCCTGTGATGCACTGTTAGTGAACTAGTGGGTAGATCTGTGGTATGTATAAGGAGATCAGCAGATTCTAGATCTAGCTGTTTGCCTTCTGACTTCCTTCAACGGAAATGTGACTCCTGGTGTTTAAACAGATCACACGCACTCAGCACAGAGCCAACTCTAGCACGCAGGGCGTGGGGAGGGAGCGGATTTTCTAAGGCCTCTGGCTGGTGGGGTTCTCAGCCTGCTCCCTGCTTCCCTCTTTCCTGTGGTCGGCCAGTGCCCTTAATTTCTCACTCCTTCTCCTTAAAACGGGAAGGGAATGACTTCTCTCTCTCACCTGACTCTTCCCATCCTCACCCTACAGTCTTAGCTCTCTTGCTCCGGAGCGTGTGTGCAAACTGGGGTTGATGCCATGAGAGAGCAGGACTCTGTAGCCCCAGCTGGCTTTTCCCTTTAACTATCTTGGTGGCGAGTATCAGCCTCGACCTCAAATTTTCTCCTGCTCCTCACTACATCTGCACACCCCTCACCGCCACAGGCTGAGAGGTTCTGCCAGGGAAGCTCTAAGCCCTTCGGTCCCGTTGGGGCGGACGTATGTGTGGAGCTAACAGCTATTGATCAGATACTTTCATTCTCCACTAGAATTTGGCCACCATCCCTGGCCTCGGAGAGCGATTAGAATTATGCCAGGGTGCCCCAGGGGTGAGCTTAGCAGAAGTCCTTCTCTGAAAGTCCCCTCTTGTAATCCCCTCAAGTCGAGACTTCCTTGGGTACTCCCTCAGCCCTTTCTCTCTCCTCGACTGAACTCTTCCGTGGCTGAGAGAATGAGAAACGATGGAATGGAGACACAGTGGGATAAGCGCTTTGCTTAGGACATCGATCTAAAGCAAGTACATTTCCCGGGTCAGCAGCTTCTGCATCACCTGCCACCTGTTAGGAGTGCGAGTTCTCGGGCCCCATCCCAGATCCACTGAACCAGCAACTCTGCGGGGGGAGCCCAGCAGTCCGTGTTTTAATCAGCCCTCTAGTGATTCTGTCCCATGCTCGAGTTTGAGAACCACTATTCTAGGCATTGATTCCCAGACTTCAGTATGCCTCCCACCCGCCTGGGCAGCTTGTTCCGTATAGCCTGGTTCAATAAAACTGGACTGGTGTCTGGGCAGCTATATTTTTAGTAAGCTCCCTAGGTGATTCTGATATTCATCAAACATTGAGAATCATTGATCTAAGGAATTCATCTTATCATTTAGCTGAGTCTCCTGGGGAGGGTGCAGACAGAAGGGCTATTGAAATGTCTCTCAGTGTTCCAAATGCCACCTGCACCTGAGCCTCTGGGGAGCTTGTTAGAAAAGCAGGAACTTGAGCCTGCAACTGATATATTGATTCAGAATCTCTGGGCCTGGGGTGCTGGCATGTACATTCAGAGCTTGCCAGGTGATTCTTTTGCATTCTAAAGTTTGATGACCATCAAGCAACAGATTGGCAGGAGTTCTCAATGCCGGATGCACATTAGAATCACCTGGGGGGATTTTAAAAAATTATCTGATAACCTGAAGCCCATCTCTATAGAGTCTGACTTAATTGATCTGGGCTGGGGCTTCAATGTTTTTTAACTGTCTTATACCATGTGATTTTACTGGGTAGTTAGAGTTAAAAACTATAAGGTTAAAGAGAGATGTAGATTTGGGAAGGGTCAGGAAACAGGAGAAAGTGAAGGAGTGCCAAGGAGACACTTGGTGGAAGCCTATGGGAGGCTAGTTGGCATTTTCATGTTGGAAATCCAGGGGGGACAGAAAGGTAGGAGGGGCTTCAGGTGGCAGAGTGAGTGTGTTGGCTTGGACGGTGTGGAGCTTGGTGTTGGAAGAGGTTAGTGTATCAGTTTCCTATTGCTGCTGTGACAAACTTAATGGCTTAAAATAACACAAATGTATTATTTTACAATTCTCAAGGTCAAAAATCCAAAATGGGTCAGCAGGGCTGGGTTCCTTCTGGAGACCGTAGGAGAAAATCCATCTCTTTGCCGTTTCTAGCTTCTAGAGGCTTCCTGTATTCCTTGGCTCATGACCTCACATCACTCTGACCTTTGCTTCTGTCATCACATCTGCTCTCACTCTGACCCTCCTGTTTCCCTCGTATAAGGATTCCCTCATACATGGGATTACTTTGGCTCCACCCAGATAACTGAGGATAATCCCTTCACTTCGAGACCCTTAATTTAATCACATCTGTGACGTCCCTTTTGTCATGTGAGCTAACATATTCACAGATTCCAGGGGTTAGGATGTGGATATTTTGGGGACAGCCTGCCACAGTCTGCTCTCTGGCCCCCGAAGATTAGTGTTTATCTCACATGCAGAGTACACTCATCTTATCCCAATACCCCCCAAATATCAACCCATTAGGGCATCAACTCAAAGTCCAAAATCTCATCAGTTCAAAAGCCCCCAAACTCATTACCTAAATCTAAAAAAGGGAAGGGTGAGACAATGAGTATAATCCACTCTGAGGCACAATGCTTTTCTGTCTGTGAACATGTGAAACTCAAGAAACATTTTATCTGCTCCAAGGGACAGGCATAGAAAAACAGTTATAAATATCCCATTCAGAAAGGGAGAAAATGAAAAGGGAAAAGAAGTTGCCACATAACTTCAAAATCTGGCTGGGAAAACTCCTTTAGGTTTCAAGGCCTGAGGATAATTTTCTGTGGCTCAAGGCTCTGTCCTCTGGGCCTGCCCCATCCACTCTTGGAGTCATTCTTCCTTCTTCTGGAAAGGTAACTCATGTTTGTAGCTGAGTAATTTTTTTAGCCTATTTCCTAACTGTAGAATGTTGGGAATCCGACAGCCTTCTTTCATTTCATTCTATCCCTGTTCTTTTTAGTCCAAGCTGGCAGTGTTTCTGCTAGTATTAAATGCATAAGAACCATATGAGTTTCTCATGTATCACAGTGCCTCCTTTAGACAAGAAGGATCTCCACAGATTTGTCCTGGATAATGACATCTCTAGATGGCTGAAGGGGTCCACGAGTCAGAGCCTAGTCTTTGCAAAGAGGCCTCTATGTAATCGAATACTCTGAGCTTATGATTCTTCTAAAGCACTAACAAAAGTCTGTCCAGCACACCTGTGGCTTTTTCTCCAGAGCATTCTCTCCTAACAGTGAATCTCCTAATTTTGGCACCTTTTCCAATCTGGATAGGTTGAGAATTTCTCAAGTCCCCAAATCTTAATTCCTTTTTTGCTTACGGTTTTCCTCTTAATGTATCTCTTTTCTCTTAAGTTTTATCACAAACAGCAAGAATAAACCATGCTGCATATTCAACACTTTGCTTGGAAATTTCCTCAGCTAAATATCCAAGTTCATTGCTTACAATTTCTACTTTCCATATAGCAGCAGGTCACAGTTCAGCTAAACTTTTTTCCACTGTATAACAAAGATCTCTGTGTTTCCTTCAGTTTTCAACAAAATGTTTCTCACTTCCTTATAAGCTCTCACCAGTGGCACCTTTAATGTCTATATTTCTACCAACATTCTGTTCATGATGATTAGATACTATCTAAGGCACTATAGGTTTTCTCTAGTGTACTCCTCACTTCCTTTTTTTTTGGAATAGGGTCTTGCTCTGTTGCCCAGTCTAGACTACAGTGACATCATCATTATAGCTCACAGCAACCTCAAACTCCTGGGCTCAAGCTATCCTCCTGCCTCAGCCTC
Source organism: Avahi laniger (assembly GCA_963575035.1). Lineage (NCBI taxonomy): Eukaryota > Metazoa > Chordata > Mammalia > Primates > Indriidae > Avahi > Avahi laniger. Next base: position 14,882 of record CAUYSK010124908.1, on the reverse strand, counting down.
CAGAGTAGCTGGGACTACAGGCATGTGCCACCACGCCCCACTAATTTTTCTATTTTTAGTAGAGACAGGTTCTTGCTCAGGCTGGTCTTGAACTCCTGGCCTCAAGCAATTCCCACCCCTACTTCCAAATTGCTAGGATTATAGGTATAAACCACTGCATCCTGCCCTCATTTCCTTTGATCTCTTCACAGCAGTTTTCAACATCCTTAGTTCAAGGGAATCTAGGCTTTTTCTATCATGGCCTTAACATTCTTCCATCTACTTCCTACCGCCCAATTCTGAAGCCACTTGGTTTTTTAGGTATTTATTACATTGGCAACCTACGCCTGGTACCAAAATCTGTATTGATTTCCTATTGTTGCAGTAACAACCACATACTCAGTGGCTTAAAACAATACAAATGTATTATCTTACAGTTCTGGAGGTGAAAAGTTCAGAATGGGTGAGCAGGTCTGGAGGCTCTAGGCAGACTCTGTTTCTTGCCTTTTCCAACTTCTAGAGGCTCCCTGCATTCCTTGGCTCATGGCCCTGGACCACTCTGACCTCTGTTTCCGTCATGACATCCCCTTTGCTTACTCCGGCCCTGCTGTTCCCTCTTATAAGGACCCTAGTGCTTACATTGGGCCCACCAGGATAATCGCCCCATCTCACGATTGTTAACTTAATCACATCTGCAAAGACTCCTTTGCCGTGTAAGGGAACATATTTATAGGTCCCAGGGATAAGGATGTGGACATCTTTGGGAGGACATTATTTAGCCTACCATAGTCAGCACAGATTTAAAAAAAAAAGAATGGAAGAAATTACTGGAGGGACCATGAGAATCAAGCAGTGGGCGGGCGGACAGGTAAGGGGAAACGCCAGTCAGCGGGTACAAGTTTCAGATAGTAAATTCTGACGTCTGTTGCACAGCACAGTGACCGCAACGATCATGTACTGTGTATTGCAGATTATGAGACCGACATGCTGCCTGCTGCCCTAAGAAGGCGCTTGTATTATATATTTCAAAATAGCTAAAACAGGGGATTTTAAATGTTCTCACCACAAAGAAATGATAAATATTGGAGGTGATGGATATGCTATTTAGCCTGATATGCTCATTCTGTAATATATACATGTATTGGAATATCACATTGTACCCCATAAATATATACAATTATTATTTGTCAATTAAAAATTTTAAAAAATTGTTTTAAAAAGTGAAGTGGAGATAGAGATCCCTAATCTAGAGTCCAGCCCCTCCTGGCGTTGGGCTGGTCACCTCTGGTCAGCTCCAGGAAGGCCCTGGCTTGGCTGAAACTTAGGTCAGCCATTGCCACTGCCATGGGCTCGGCACTCTTCCTGGTGCTGCTCAGGCTCTGGGCTTTTTTCTCAACTCAGAGGGCAGAAAGGAAACATCACTGTTGTTACCGTGCCTGGGACCGTGGGGCCTTTGCTCAAGCTTTCTGGGAGGGTTGTGGTTTTGCCTACTGAGGTGCTGGGAGATGCAGACCAGGATAGCTGGTTCTCTGGGGGTGCAGGTGAGGAGGGGGAGAGACAGGAAGAGGTGTTGGACAGCAAGGATCCCTGGGCTCTTGATACTCTGAGGTCTGCACCCTGGCCTGCGACTCCAAAACCCTTCACGTAGCAGCAAGCGTTCTTAGCACCCAGGGTCGGACTTGCAGTGGCCCCGACCCCCGACTCCTTACCCCCAGTGGCTAACCTCCTTCCTGCGCAGGCAGATGTGTCATGTTGGGCAGCACCTCTCGCTCCCTGGCACCTGTGTGGTGACTCAGACGCCCAGGTAAAGCCCAACCCGATGGGAAATGACTAAGCAGTGAGGTTCCCTTCCTCTCGCTGGGGAGGGAGGAGGAAGCCCGAAGCTGTGCCTGGCCCTGCCCCTTGATTTCTCAAGGTAGTGAGGGAGAGGGTGGGGCTTTGCAGGTGACAGTGCTCTAGAGGTATCCCTTAGAGCTGCCATCCCCAATCCCCCACTGGGAAATGGGGTGCACGGCAGGAGGCGAGCAGTGGGCCAGCCAGTGAAGCTCCATCTGCATCCACAGCCGCTCCCCATCGCTGGCATCACCGCCTGTGCCCCGCCCCACTCCTCCCGCAGATCAGCAGGGGAATCAGACACTTTAGGAGCGTGAACCCACCACAAGTTGCACATGGAAGGGATCCAGGTTGCACGCTTCCCATGAGAATCCAACGCCTGATGATCTGAGGTGTAGCCAAGCCAGAGACGCGCCACCCCCTCCCCAGCCCCTGTCCATGGACAAAATGCCCTACACAAAACCGGTCCCTGGTGTCAAAAACTGTTGGGATCTCTGCCCTAGAGCATCTTGTCCACACAGCTTCGGCTTTTACTGTGTGTGTGTGTGTTTTTCTTCTGCCTCCTCCCACCCTGACACCCTTCGAGGAGAGACAAAAGTTTGTTTCCTGCCCCCGTGAGTTCATTTTTGTTGATTAGGCAGGGTGGGCTTTGGGCAACGGGGAGGGCTTTTGCTGACTCTGCAGACTGGAGTCCCGACAGTAAGACAGCACTGAGGAGAGCCAGTCTTTAGATTACAAAGACTCCATTTAAAATGCACAGTTGGGGCTGGGAGCAGTGGCTCATGCTTGTAATCCTAGCACTTTGGGAGGCCAAGGTGAGAGGATTGCTTGAGCCCAGGAGTTTGACACCAGCCTGGGCAACATAGCAAGACCCTGTCTCTCTCTAAAAAAACTTAAAAATTATTCAGGTATGGTGGCACCCACTTATATACCCAGCTACTCTGAAGGCTGAGGCAGGAGGATTGCTTGAGCCCAGGAGTTTGAGGCTGCAGTGAGCTATGATCGCACCACTGCACTCCAGCCTGGGTGACAGAGCAGGCCTGTCTCAAAAAAATAAAATTCAGTTGGATTCTCTCTGGAAGGTTGCATGAGAACTGGTAATAGAGTTGCCCCCAGGATAGGAAACTGAATGGCTAGAGGACAGGGAAGGAAGTCCTACTCTTCACACACCCTTTGATGACTTTTAAATTGTGTTCCGTTTCCTGAGTACTATCTATTCAAATGGAAAGAATGATACGTGTTACCTGGGAAGAAAGAAAAAAAGAGTCTTTTGCATATTAGCGCTAAAGCACTGCATGAAGTTCATCACTGACTGGACCAACACTGAGGAGTCCCTGTTGGATGTCAGGCACCGTGCTAGGTTCTAGAGACTCCGCATCCGCAAGACGGCGTCCCTTGCCTCATAGAGATCCCAGTTCAGACAGACAACCAGGCAATGACCACTCAGTGTCAGAAGTGTGACGATGGCAAGTACAGACACCAGGGAACCACCAAAGGGGCTCCCCTGCCCAGACCTGGGGGAGGAAAGCCTCCCTGGCCCTGGTGCTGTCCAAGCTGAGACCTGGAGGGTGCGTAGTAGTTTTCCGAACAGGAATAGTTCCAGGCATAGGAACATGACATAGGCAAGGACTGCAGGGGCCATAAAAAACTTGGCTTCTTCCCTGGAATTGCAAACAGTCGACAGGTCTGGAGTGACGAGTCTGGAAGGGGTATGTGGAAAAATGAAGCTAGAGAGGTAAGGTCAGATCAGGGAGCATTTTGTAACTTAGCGTTTTCAGGTGGTCACCTTGAAAACAGGTGTAGCACTCCGGGGCACAGGTGTTAACAATAATCCACGTGTATTAGAATGCTGTTGGGCCAAGCATTGCGATCTTTTTACCAGTTAGCTCATTTAATCCTCCCAACAGCCCCTGAGATTTTTACAATCATTTTTCTCTATTTTATGAGTAAGGAAACTTAGGCTCAGAAAGGTTCAATTCAGCAGGAGCTCTTATAGGGTGACAAAGGAAGCAGTATAGACGTCTGGGCACACAGCTAGCCCAGGCAGAGAGCGAGTGTCACCCAGACATGCGCTCAGTCTGCCCTGCGACCTCCCCATTCGGATAGAGCAGTGGTTCTCAACGACAGTGAGAATTTTGCCCCTCAGGAGACATTTGACAGCGTCTGGAAACATATTTGGTTGTCACAACTGGGAGCGTGCTACTGGCATCTAGTGGGTAACTAACACCCTACAATGCACGGGACAGCTACACACAACAAAGAAGTATCTGGCTCAGAATGTCAACAGTGCCAAGGCTGAGAAATCCTGAAATGGAGAATAAGTTGTTGAGAGCAGGCACAGGGAAGTAGCCGACGGGCGAGTGTGACAGTTTTGGAAGGGACATTTTTAAAAGGCTTTGTACATACCGTACTTATAGCAGCAAGAGACAGGGGTCAGCTACCACAAAGCCTGGAAGGATGTCCTTTCTCAGTGTGTTCCTGCAGCTCCCAAGCAGCAGCCTTAAGAGCTCAGAGGAAACTGCTAATGAATTATCCTAGTTCCTCAGAGCCAGCTCTGAAGGGTTTCCTGCCACCCCACAGTCTCCCTGTTAAGGGGTACTGGCCGAGGTGGCCAACTCCTCACAGACATATTCTGACAGGCCAGGGCTCCCACCTCTGATCCTGCTGAGACATGGTACCCAAGCACGGCATTTCTGGTCAATGCATAATTTCAAAGAATTGTAACATCAGCAGCTAGGAAGCCAGAGACCCAAGGAACGTATTCAAAACCCTCATTGCCTGACTCTGAATTCTTGCAAGTCCCTAAGTAGCGTACATTAATATAACACCTTCACCTGTGCCGAGAGAAAACATTAATTAGGTGGGTCCCGGCTGCCTATTCACTGATTTAACACACCAGCCAGGAGCTCTCACTTGTCTTGCAAGCTGTAGGCTCGAGAATGGGTGCAGGCCTTTCTAGGAAGCACATAAAAGCTCGTAGGATGAGGCAACAGACGGCCTTAGTTTCAAGGATCTGTTGTTACTGGGTTCTTAGAATCCTGAGTGCTTTAAATCCTGCAGATCTCCTGGTTTCTGATCTTTAGCTCAACTTTTAACTATTTCTCTCTTGGTTCTTGTTTGGCTTTCTGATTTGACTCACAATATACGTGTCTGTCCTAATTGGGTTTTCCAGCAAGCTGTGGCCCTGTCCCAGGGCCAGTGAGCCATCAAAGTCTTGCCTCAGTCATCCCTGTTCTAGCTTCTCATCTTGCCTGTAGTCTTAGCCCTGAGAACAGGGATGAGCTGTCCCTAGGGCCTGGGATCTAAGAGCCCCCAGGAAGGGCCATCCTTTCCCTACATCTGAAAACTCACTGTTAGAGAGTTAAATTCTTCTTAATATCCCATGTTTCCCAAGTGTTCACATGGGAATTCTGTGATACATTAATAAGTAGCAAGTGGAACAAAAGGTTTCTGTAGCCAAATAAGTTTGGGGAATGCTTATTTACGAGAAGGCTTTTCAGAGCCTTTAATATGCTATAAACAGATTAAAAGTCAGTCCATAAAAAGAATTTATACTCCTCACCCTGATCTCAGTGGCTCACGCCTGTAATCCCAGCACATTGAGAGGCTGAGGCGGAAGGATCACTTGAGGTCAGGAGTTCAAGACCAGTCTGAGCAACATAGTGAGAGCCCCTGCCTCTACAAAAGCTAAAATAAAATAAATTAGCCAGGCACAGTGGCACACACCTGTAATCCTAGCTCCTCCTCCAGAGGCTGAGGCAGGAGGATTGTTTGAGTCCAGGAATTCAAGGTTACAGTGACCTATGACTGTGCCACTGCACTCCAGCCTGGGCAGCAGAGCAAGACCCTGTCTCAAAACAAACAAACAAACAAAAAACAAAAAAAGAAAAACAGGGAATTTATACAGCTCACAATCTAGTACCCCAAACCCTTGGGGCCAGATGTACTTGGAATTCAGAATTTTTTGGATTTTAATACAGTAAAATGGTGAATATGCTATTTATTCCACAGCACCCAAGCAGAGTGGGGAAGGCTCTGTGATCAAACACACACTTCTCCAGCAAAACACATGGATATTCATGCTGAGTAGGTTGAATAATGAATCTGAAAAGCCATACGTCAATTTAGGTCAGGTTTTACCCCTGAGTTATGAAAAAAAAAACTTTTAGTTTTCAGGACTTTTTGGACTTCTGCACTTGGATAGAGGGTGGTGGATCTGGTTACGATGCAACATTTGACCTCGGAATCCCCTTTTCCAGGAGCTTCCAGCGTGTCTCATGGACGCTGACGACGCCCTGAGCTATCGGTCTATGCCCGGGGAGGGCGAACACCATCAGCCTTTCACCTGTTAGCCTTATCATCTCCCGTGATGACTAGATGAGATGAGACCGTCGCACACAGAGGAAGAGTTTGGGAGCCCGAGCCCTGAGTGCAGATCTGCTCAGGGAGTTATGGCTCAGCTTTCAGGCTCGGGTGGAAAAAGGGACACAAAGAAGAGCAGTATTATGGACACAGGAGTTACTATTGTTTACTTCTGTGTGCGCTTCTGCATTTTTCAGATTTCCTTTTAAAATGACAAGCTTTCTCTCCCTCTTGTTTTCTACTGCGAGCAGTCACGGCTCTTAGTGTAGCTGCGGAGGGAAGGCAGGTCCAGGGCGATGCTCACCCCAGGGCGAGGCGCCCGGTTCCTGGGAAGTGGCTTCCTGTTGTTCTTTTCTCGGTGCCTCAGCCAGGGCCAAGGTGGGGTGGGCTGCACGCCTACGGCCAGGGTCCCCTGGGTAAGGAGGAGGATGTTGCATTTTTGGAGGATTTCCAGGAAGATTTCCTGCTCTGACAAAAACAGCACAAACACAGGAAGAGGGCTCTGGGGCCTAAGGAGAGGGGATAATGGACCAGACTTCTGTGATGAAGGCTTACACAGAGAACAGTCGGGAAGCACAGAAGCTTTTTTCTCTCTGTCCAGTTATATTCCTTAAGCCAGCTGAGAGCGTTTCTCCACTATGTGGCAGGTTGGGAGCCGGAAGAAGGTGGCCAAGTAACTTCTGATGCCCCCTTCTTCTTCCCTCTACACTTAGTACAACACCTTCCGGTGGCCTGGGCCGTGGGTGGGGGAGCAGTCGGTGGACCAGCAGGGACATTGGCTGAGGCCTCACATTTACACAGGGCCTCGGATATAGACCTTAAAGGTGTGGAGTCCTGCACCCGTCACAGGGCTGCACTCAGCCCCACTCAGTGGGATCAACGGAAGACACACGTCCTAAACTCGGTCCCATTACTGGCACAAGAGTGCTGTAAATTCATGCTATTTTCATACAGCTTGTGAATTGTCCCATGATGTTGCCTTATATATATGTGTATGTATATGTCTATACACACATGTGTGCGTGTGACTATGTATATGTGTGTGTGTAGCAGGGCTCACCCCTCACGGCTTTAATTTGCTAAATATAAACAATTTCAAAAGTACCACAATTTTAGTAACCTTGTTTTGGCATTTAAAAACTGTGTCAGGTGTCTTGAAAAAATGGAAGTAGTAAACATAATTTTTAAAGTAGTAAAACGGAAGTAGACTGGTCCCAGGTGAAGACCTCCGGGAAGGGGAAAGCGAGCGGGAGACTCGGAGCGCCTGTCCCAGCTGGGCGGTGGCCTCAGGGCTTCCGAAGGACCGGGCGGTGGCGGCCGGCGCGGCGGGAGCCTTTCTCCCCGCGCCCGGGCGGCTCCGGCTTCATCTGCTTCGCTCTGGCGGCCCCTGCTGGGCCGGCGGCGAAAGGCGACCGAGCGCGGGGTGGTGCCCAAACTCTGCCGGGGGGGAAAGGAGCGCTGAGTGGGGTGGCCTGCTGGGCGGCGCAAGGACCTCAGGGTCAGAAGGGACTCAAAGAAGACAAGCTTTGTTTACCTCAGGGTCGTCTACACCACGCTAGGGGTTTAAGAAACGGTTGGGACGGTGTCGCTGAGGAGCGGGGGGCAAGTCCGGGCCTGAGGGCAAGATGCCTGAGCCCAGGACGGAAATGTTCTATTGCTGGGTGGGAATTCATGACTCAGTTTCTTCTCTTCTGCTTCCTGACCCCAGGGGATGACCATAAAGGACCTGGCCTCTCTGAGCAGGGCGGCCACCCCGCTCCACGCAGCCGGGCGGGTCCTGAACTCTCAGGCTCAGAGAGAGGGAGCAGGAGATCTCGCTGGGGGCTCCTGGCTGAAGCTTGGGTTCTCTGATCCAGCTTCCACTCAAGAACCTGGTTCTGAGGGCGTGCAGGAGCCTTCATCACCATTTAATAAAAATGCCTCTTCGTTGTCCATGTGGCCTTTATCCCCGTGCGGTAGATGGTAGGACTCAGGCCCCCAAGCCCTCCCCCAAGCATACTGGTGACCCAGTGGGTCCCAGTGAGCATCTGAGATGAAAATAGCACATGGAAGCCTGTGGCTTAGTGCAGCTGCCGGGACGAGTGCCTTGACCGGAGCTGGTGTCAGGTTGTTGGGAAAATAGAGCCTTTTAGGTCTGGCGAAGGCTCACTTCAAATAGGCAGGGGTTTTAGTCCCCATGAGCAAAGCAGTTTATGCCCCACAGCTTGCTGTCCCCCTTCACCCTGATTCTCATCCAGTACTGCAGATGGAACTCTAAACTGTAGAAAAAGCAGCTTAGTTTCATGGTCAAAAAACTCTTGTGAGGGGGTGAAGTTTTGGGCCCTTAGGTCTCTAGGAGTAGCAACCTCCCCGCATTCTTTCTCTTGTTTTTTATGTTCCCCAGAGCCTGCTGGGGACTGTGGCAGAGCTAGCTTCCTATGTTCATGAGGCAGATTTGGAGGTTGCTGAAATCCTAACCCTCCCCACCCACAGGGCCTGGGTTGGCTGCAGGGGTCCTTGACGTGGTTGTGGATTGAACCACCAGAGGGTGGTCGGTTTTATTAATGGACAGTAAAGAGGAAAAGCAAATTTGTAATAATTTTAAAAGCCCATTTCTAGAGCAGTCTAGGAATCAGGTTTGCTCTGACTCAAGAAGAAACTAGATTTGTTTGAAAAATGACTTTTGGTCTTGTAATCAGAAGAGTAGTGGAAAAATGAAAGATAACTAAAGGACATATATTTTAATCTTTTTATTGTAAAATAAGACATAGAAAAGAAAAACACACTCATAAAATGTTTAGCTTATTATAAGGTAAAACCACCCAGGTTAAGAAATAAATCCTTTCCAGCCTCCCCAGAAGACGCTCCATGTGCTCTGTTTCAATCACAACCTCCTCTCTCCTCCCATAAACCACTAATATCCTGAATTTTGTAGCAATCAAGGAGGATATTTTGGAAGACAAGCTAGACATATAAACCTAAACCTCTTTTAACAAATAGGTTAGCAACAAAGGGGATAGTTTAATCGTTTTTGGATCAGGGAGAGTGACTGGGGCTTGAGAGATTTAGCTGACAATGAGAGGCTAGATCTCAGCAAATGAATTAATTCCCTGGGAGTGAGTTCAAACCCAGGAAAGTATCCCTTCTCCAAGCAGGAGAAGATATTTGCAATGTCTAAAGCTACAGAGGGTTAATATCTGGAATGTACAAGACACTCACTCCTGCAGATCAACAAGAATAAGACCAGAAATCCAATGGAAAAGTGAGCACAGAAAAAAGTAGGAAATCGCCGAAGGAAAATCAGAATGTCTGGCAAGTGTGTGAAGAGATGCTTGACCTTAGACTCCAAGCAATGGAAATTAAAACGTGATATCACTTTTTGCCTATTAGATTGGCAAAAGTTAAACAAGTCAGATAATTCCTACCAAGTGTTGGCAAGGGTGTGGGGCAAAGGGAACCATTGTTGGTGGGAGTATAAATAAACTTGTAGAGCCATTCTGGAAGCCATCTGACTCTATTTCATGAATTTAAATATGCATGGAGCCAATGAGCCAGCAATCCCATGTCCTTAATGGAACATAAACAAGCATATTCATCAAAGGACTGTGTATGGAGGCCACCTAGGGGTTCATCACTGGAGCAATGGAGAAGTAAAATGTATAAATGCACACTTCGCAGCACTGAACGGCAGTCAGCCACAGTGAGCTAGATGTACTTAGAGCCATACAACAATCTTAAAATATGTGTCATCGAAAGAAGAAATATAAGATCCATGGGGTAACACCATTTATGTAGGCTAAAGTCACATCTACCCACAAAAGAGGCTGTGTGTCTTTTAGGAATGCCAATATACCTAAGGACATATTTAAACACATTATATTGGGCTCCTTAGGGGATGGGGAGAGGATGAATGAGTAGAGGGTGAATGAATGGGGGAAAAAAAGAGAGGGCACTTTGCTACCAAAGGTAAATAATGGTATATATACCATGAACCGAAAAGATTTGTTCAACTCTCTGTATCGGAGGGAAAATTGTCCTCAAAAAATTTCACAGGTAGTCAACAATAAGGGCATTAGGAGTGACCCCTTAATAACTGCATATTGGTAGCTAAATAAAATTTGAATTTCAAAGGAAAGACAGCAAAGATCATCACAAAATGTTTCAGGCATCTTAAGGACATTTCAAGGTGACACAGGTCTTATGTGGGTGAGAAAGCAGGTAAAGGCTCAGTCCCCCAGGGGACATACAGGGGAGTCTTGGAGTTGGAATCTGAGTGGCAGGTACAGGGCAGACACGTGCTTAAGGGAAGCAGAATGCAAAGGACCCAGTGTAGTCTTGGCTGAGCCATCTCCTGGTGGGTGAACCTCCTGGCTGAAATGACCCTACTCAGAGCGGGGATCGTGAGTAGGATTTGTTTCATCAGAGGAGATTTTGGGGAGACTTCACATCTAGGAGTCTCCAAAGGGGTATATGGAGACACATGTAAGGAAAACAAACATTTGGCCTGAAAGCAAGGAAGCTACTCTGACCCCTGTTACTATACGTGGTGGGGAAAGAAAAGGAACAATTCAAGAAACAGTTGAAATTTATAAAAACTTGTCTAAACACAGTGTGGTCTCCTGGAACAGAAACAAGACTTAAGTGGGAAGACCGGTAGAATATGAATAATGTCTATAGTTTAGTTTGTAGTACTGTACCAATGTTAATTTCTTAGTTTCGACAAATGTACCACAGTACGTAACGTGTTAACATTGAGGCAAGCCGAGTGAAGGGTATGCAGGAACGCTCTGTATCATCTTTGTGACTTTTCTGTAAATCTAAAATTATTCCAAAAGAAAAAGAAAAAAAAACTGTAAAAGTTGCCCCCAAAGGGATATAAAATAAATTAAAATAGGTAAATATGTCAATCAGGTACATATACATAATATGGATGTGTCCACATGTATTCGTATATATGCGAATTCTATTTTGTTTATTTATATTTTTTAATTTTAAGTTTTTTTATTTTTTTGAGACAGAGTCTCACTCTGTGGCTGGGGCTAGAGTGTAGTGGCATCATCATAGCTCACTGCAACCTCAAAATCCTGGACTCTAGCAATCCTCCTGCCTCAGTCTCCCCAGTAGCTGGGACTACAGGTACACACCACCATGCCTGGCTAAAATTTTAAAGTTTCAAAGAGTTTACACCGAAATGCTATTATCTCTAGATCATTTTATTACTAGGATGTGGAACTGCTAAGTGATTAATTTTCTTCTTTGTACTTTTCTGTATTGTGTGAATATTTCACAATAAAAATGTATACATTTTATAATTACGAGAATAAAACTGATTTGCGCCTGCCCGAAAGAACACAATGTCATGTTCAAAAGACGCCTCCCTGGATGTCTTGCACAGACTCCGACCCCCCACAGTGTCCTAAGCTCATCTTCTCCCAGGGGCAGGTTTGAGCAAATCTCCTGGAAACGAACAACTATCTTCTGCCTCCGCCAGGCCCACAAGTCAATGAAAATGTGTCAGCCTGCGGGTGTTCGGCGGAAAGCGTGCGTGCTGCTATTGCTGGTTCCAGACTGTGAGCATGTTTACGTGTCTGCCTGTTACTCCGCGTGCATTTGGATGCGCGGTATGGACTGTATATGCGGACTGACTGTGTTTATTCTTCCTTTTTTTTTTTTTGATCTTCAGTATTTCTTAATTACAAAAGGGTTATAACACATGTGCACTATAACACATTCAGAAAACATGTCAGTGTATAAAGTAAAAACTAGAAATCTCCCATATATGGCTTATAAACTTTCATTATAAAAAATAGATTTTATTTTTAAGAGCACTTTTAGATTCTCAGTGGAATAGAGTGGGAGGTACAGAGAGTCCCTGTTCCCTTGCTCCATGTATGTGTAGCCTTGCCCACTGTCAACATTCTGGGTGACCGCAGTACATTTGTTACAATCGATGAACCTACGCTGATACATTGTTATCACCCCAAATCCGTAGTTTACATAAGGGTTCACTCTTGGTGTCATATATTCTGTGGGTTTTGGTAAATGTGTAATGATATGTGTCCACCACGATAATATCATAGAGTCATTTCACTGCCCTAAAAATCCTTTGTACTCTGTCTAATCATTCCTCCCTCCACATTTTTCCTATCACTAAATATATATCTATGTCATTCTTTTTAATAGTTACGTAGCATTCCATTGAATAATGTACTGCAATGTAGGCATTTTCTAACCCTCTGCTGATAAGAATGTTTCATCCATGAGTACTCTTGCACCTGTATCTTAATGCAATTGTACTATTTCTGCAGGACAGATTCTTTAATCTGGATGGCCAAGTCACACGGTATCGCATTTACAATTTTGATAGCGATTGCCCTCTAAAAGCATCCAGTCATTCAACAAATATTTATTGGATGTCTATTTTGTGTCACACAGACATTTATGTGGCCTTAGGAATTTAGCTAGGAACAAAACAGACCCAGTTCCTAGCAGAGGACATTATCACTAAACAAATAATCACACAAATCAATACCTTATTGCCCTGAAGAACAGGGTTGTCAGAGAATGCAGACAGAGGAGACCGATTTATGCTGGCGGCTCGTGGGCAGCCTCCACTGAGCTGAGAACTAGAGGATGAATAGGAACAGACCGGGGAGGCTGGGGCATGACTGAGGGAGAAAGAGCCTTGTAGACAAAGGGAGGGCCTGTGTGGAGGCCCTGAGGTGGAACAGAGTGTGCCGAAGTGGGGGAACACCGAGGCCCCTGTGCAGGGAGGAGATCGAGGCAGCCGGGCTGCAGAGGAAGGCAGGGCCGGCTGCGCTCAGCCCTTTGCGCTGCCAGCTTGTAGTTTCCCCAACAGCACACAAAGGGCCCTGCACCTTTGAGACCAGCAGTATTTAGAGGTGTTTTCTTGCTCTAGTCTATTACTGTGTGAACATTGTTTGATTTTTCAATAAAAGCCTTTGTGAGAAGCGTGTAACAGCGCACACTGTCAGGTTCAGAACGCACATCAAATTTATTTCATGATGTTAACCAAATTCCCCAAATCCCTGTGCATCCCAGGGATTTTTTCTATTTTAGGACCTAAAGTATGAGAGAAATTTCCTGTTTCTGCAAAACCAATTTGTTCATGTAAAACAAACTGTGCTTCCTCTGGGGGTCCTGGATCCTGCCTTGTCCTGTAGCCAATGAAATGCGAGTCCTGGTGGGAGGGAGAGTGCAGGGCCGGGCAGCTGGCCGGTTAGGTTCCCACTGTCCTGTTCCATTTGCGATGATGCGGGTGCTGTCAAACTGGCCTGTGCCTCCTCTGGGCTCCCATCCTGATCTAAACCTGCCATCACAAACCCCACACTGTCATCTAGTTTTTCCTATTGGTGCTCAGTAAGTATCTATTGAACGGATATATTGTATTAGCACAGGATTAGAAGACATCTAAAGTATGGTACATTATTCAATGGAATACTATGCAACCATGAAAAAGAATGAGGTATGTATATGTTTATTGACACAGAAAGATGTCCATGAGAGAGTAAGTGAAAAAAGCAAGTTGCAGAATCCATATAGTACAGTATTTTTCTTTTTAAAAATTATAAACACACATACACATACATATCTGGGAGATGTCTACCTTTTTATTTACACATTTCTGTATTGTCTGAATTTGTCATAATGCACATGTGTTACTTTTGTAACTAAAATGAATAAATGAGAGAATGAAGTAATAGGTATGTAAGAGACTTTTGGAGGATTCTCAGAAGGGTAAATTGAAAAGGAAATTCAGTGCTTAAGTTTCTCTCTCTGATCTATTTACCAACTTTGGGACCTGTACTTTTCATTTACTTTTGAATAATAATTTTTAAAAACCATTTCCAAAAAATGTTCATGATATAATGAAAAACAGATTCAAGCAGTATAACCCCCAGTTATATATTACATATATTTACATATATTATATATGATTTATATGATATATAAATATATATTATATATATTTCCCCCAGTTTTGGGGGAAAAATATGTGTATATGTATAGAAAAAGTCTATCCTTGGGTGTGAGGTGGATTAAAGGAAACCACCACTTTCTATTGCTTGAATATTTTACAAAATGCATATATTTCTTTTACTATCAGAGACAATAATGACAGTTTAATTTCCTGGTTTAATATTTCCATATTTCTATTCATTCATTCAGTAAATGTTTTTTTTTTTGAGACAGAATCTTACTCTGTTGCTTGGTCTAGAGTGCCATGATGTCAGCCTAGCTCACAGCAACCTCAGACTCCTGAGCTCAGGTGATCCTCCTGCCTCAGCCTCCCGAGTAGCTGGGACTACAGGCATACGCCACCATGCCCGGCTAATTTTTTCTATATATTTTTAGTTGTCCAATTAATTTCTTTTTTTATTTTTTAGTAGAGACGGGGTCTTGCTCTTGCTCAGGCTGGTCTCGAACTCCTGAGCTCAAACAATCTGCCCGCCTCGGCCTCCCAGAGAGCTAGGATTACAGGCGTGAGCCACCGTGCCCAGCCTCATTCAGGAAATGTTTATTGAGCATCAGCTTGTGCCTGACATGGTGCTGCTTCTTAGGCTCACGGTCTGGTGGGAAGAGTCACAAGAAAGCAATGGGGTTTGTGAGGATATATAATACAAAGTATCATGGGTCATCCATCTGCTAGGAGAATTCAGGAATGATCAGGGAAGGCTTCACAGAGGAAGTGTTGCTTAAGCTGAGTC
>CAUYSK010124905.1:0-47895 GCA_963575035.1 Avahi laniger | reverse complement strand
TGTAAATGTCAGTCAAGCCATTTGTTCTAGAGTTCTGTTAAAGTCCATTAATTCTTTGATAATTTTGTGTTTGGAGGATCTGTCCTGTGCTGTCAGTGGGGTGTTGAAGTCTCCCACTATTATGGTGTTGCTGTCTATCAATTTGTTTAGATGAAGTAGAGTTTGCTTTATGAATCTGGGTGCACTTAAGTTGGGTATATACATATTTAGATTTGTTATGTCTTTTTGTTGAATGATCTCTCTTTTCTAAGGCTGCTTGCACGATGTGTAAAAACATAAGAGATCCAAAAGGAATTGTCTCCCATTAGTAACTATACTCAAATCAGTAACTATAATCAAAAATTCAAGTTTCAGTTATGAAAATTATAATATGTGAGTTGAAATTCCATATCATAAATTTGTTTAATATAGTTGCTGCCTTGGCATTCATTTTTAGGCCTGACATGAGTTGTTTTAAACCTAGTCATATGCCATCAGCCTTGGCCTAGTTAAAATTGTCCTCCGTATGTGGTTGTTTGTCATACTATCCACTTGTTCCTCATCTCACTGATCCAAAACCCAATGAATCCTATATCTGGTGACCATGAAAAAAACTAATTGTCAACATCAAAATCATGTAAATAAGTTCTGTACTTTGTATATGTTTTCTTTAAACTAGTGAACCCAAAACTCCTGCAGGAAATCTTAAGGGATACTGCCCATGGGCCATAATAAAGGCATAGTCCCGTAAGTCCTTTCTGTCTCTCCTTTTCTCTCTCTCTCTCTCTCTCTCTCTCTCCCCCTTTTTCCCCATATCCCTCCAAAATAAAGCTAATTTTAGTTATTCAGAATAATTTCCTAGAAAGATAACTAACTCATTATTCATGTGGACTCTTTTTTATTTTATTAATATATTAGAGTTATACATATTTTGGGGGCACATATGATACTTTGATACATGTATACAATGTATAATGATCAAATCAGGGTAATTGTGATAGCCATCACCTCAAACATTTGTCTCTTCTTCGTGTTGAGAAAACTACAATTTGATTATTTTACAGGAGTGACTTAATTTGAAAAGGTACTAAAAAAAAAGTTGATTATAAAGTTCATATGGAAATGAAAAGGACCTAAATCTAATCAATATAATTCATCATCTTTATAAAATAAAAGAGAAAACATTATTATTTAAATAGATGCATAAAATACATTTAATTTAATTTATCTCCCTTTTAAAATAAAAACTTTCAGCAAAGTGAACATTAAAAAAAGAGCAGCTTAAGTCTTGTAAGGAGTATATCCTAGTTCTCTCTCACATTCTGTGCATAATCTCACTAGGCAGTCCTTACTAATGCCTTTTAAGTGGATACTGTTAGTCATCTGAAGACTCTACTAGACTGTGTGTTCAAAGTGGCACACAATTCAGTAGTGCTGGATATCTTACATGACTGACAGTTGATGCTTGCTATTGACTGGAAACAGTTGAGGCCATCAACCAGAGTGCCTATACATGTTCTCTCCATGTAGCTTGGATTTCTTACACCGTGATGGATGGATTCTGAGAGACAACATCCTGAATGAAATTCAGGGATAAGCCACATAATATCAGATATCCTAAATCATCAATCACTTTACCACCTTCTACTGTTCAAACAAATCACTAAGCCGAGACCCAATTTAAGGGGAAGAAAATTAGATTCTAGAAAGTATATAATATGAAAAATATTGTTGTACTTATCTTTGGAAAATAAAATCTACCACAGAATGTCTAAAGAAGCCTACATCTGAGATAAAACTTATTTGTGAAGTATTGAACATTTTCTCCCAGAATCAGATACAAATAGGAATTTTCATACTTATTTCTTCCAACACTGCATAGAAAATCCTATTCAATGGCATAATATTAAAAAATGAAATAAACAGCATAAAGATTGGAAAAGATATAAAATTGTCCTTATTCACAAATGCCTTCATTGTGTGCCTTGAAAATCCAAGGAAACATAAAACAAAAGCCATTAAATTAATGAATAAATTTAAAAAGGCTATGGAATAAAGGCTAATGTAGAAAAATGAATTATGTTTCCACACACTAGCAACTCAAATAGAAAACTAAATTTATGCAAACAATATAATTCATAATAAAATATTGGATGAAAATTAATATATTTGATGAAAATATTCATGACATCTCAACTAAAAACTATGAAATATTGATGAGAGCAATTAAGTGAGATCCAAATAAATGAAGAGATATGTCATAGATTGGAAGACACAATATTTCTAAGATGTCAGATCTCCTAAAATTGATACACAGATTTAATTCAATACCAACCAAAATTCTCTAGACTTGTCACAGAAATTAATGAAGTTTTTAAAAATAATTTACATGAAGATATAAAGATCTTTGAATAACCAAAAGAATTATGAAGTAGAGAAACATATTTGGTGAGCAATACTGTTTGATTCAAGACTTATTGATATGCTGTAGTGAATACAATGTGAAAGACAAACAAAATGATCAGTATAAGAGAAGAGAATACAAAATAAACCCATATATATGGTTAATTGATATTGTCAAATACATCAAGATAGTTCAATAAGCAAAGGAAAATATTTTCAATAAAGGGTGCTTGAACCAGTAGATATTTGTATAGAAGAAATTTCCTTGTCTACTACATCATAATATACAATGAAATTAATTTGATATGGAGCAAAAGCATACATATGAAAGCTAAAAATATAAAGCATATGGAAGAAAATACTGGAGAATATCTTACTATTGTGAGGGTAGAATAAGAGCTCTTAGGAAATGAAAGCTGGAAACATAAAAATTTATAATTGGACCTCATGAAAATTGCAAATTTCTGTTCATCAAGAATTAGCATTAATAATATTTAAATAGCAAGTCAGAGATTGGGAAAAAACATTTGCGAGAATTTATCTGGCAGAGTTCTCATATCTAAAATATAGTAAGAAGTCCTACAATTTAATAATAAAAAGAAACACATGTTTTAAAATGGGCATTTCACAAAAGAAGACATCTGAGTGGTCAATAATCTTATGACTTCAAAAGTCATTAAGGAATTGAAATTGAAAGCACAATGTCATACCATTCTACATCCACCAGAATGGCTAAAAATATATTTTAAAAAGTAGTGAAAAGCCCAAATGTGGGTGAAATTTTGTCCATTTGGGAATTTATATTAGTGATGAGAGTATAAAATATTACAACCACATCGAAATTCTCTTTGTTGATTTCTAAAAAAAAATTTAAACATATGCCTATTTCATGATTCAACACCTTCATGATAAATATATCACTATGTATGAATACATACAGCCACATTTATAGAAGCTTCGTTTTTAATAGCTTACAATTAGAAACAACCTAAATAGCTCTCTATATTTTTGGCATATTCATATAATGGAATATGGCACAATCATAAAAAATGATACACATATGCACAAAAATGTGAAAACAATATGTTGAATGAACCCACAGACAAGGATTACATACTATTCAATATCATGTATAAGAATTCAAAGAACAGACAAAACTTATTTCAGATAATAAGAAAATGGCAGTTGCTTTCGTAGAAGAGCGAATTGATTTGAAGGGGGCACAAAGTAACTTTCTGGGGAAATGGAAATATTCTACATGTTGAACTGGATAATGATTATTTATGTAAATGTATTAAAATTACATTTTAATTATGGAAATGTATAAAATGATAAATATTATAAATAAAAATAAAATACTTATAAAATAACAGCAACATTTTAATAAAATACTGAAAATAAAAAATGAAAAACTGATTTTTGATTCTTAAACTCCAGGACAATACTTCTTTTACTTTGTGCCATATTTCCACCTTAATCACCTCCAGCTTTTTTCATCTGTTCTTTCCAGATTCATTTAAAGTGTGACTTCAGGAAATCTTAACTGTACCTGCCCATTTATTTTTTGTCTTCCTGTAGCATCCATAAATTATATCAACATTTTAGTGCTATGCACTTGACTCTCAGTTGCTAACTGAATGACATCACCATCCCTTTTCTAAGTCCCCCACTGCATCGTAAAGGAGAGGAGAAGGACTACAATTCACAGAATCCCCTTCCAGGTCAAAGTTTATCAATGAAAGAAACTCAATTGGGATTTGAAAAGCGGAATACAGAAAAACAGCCCATTGTTACCTGGAGAATTTGCAGAGACATCTGTGAGCAGATAGATGTGAGATCTGTAGACTTTAGATGTGCTTCTTGAGAAGTACAGTTCTGGTGCTGCGATCTCAGATAGTTAGTAGGTGCCTTCCAAATGACTTCCCTTGAGAATTGCCCACTTGAGTCTGTGAGATGACTCTAATGTGCAGCCCAGGTGAGAACCATAAATACAGAATACAGAAGTTGAATTTTTCTGACAAAATGTCTTTTGCATTGTGAGCTCTAATTGTCAGTGACAAGTTATTTGACTCTCACTCTTTTTGCCTTCCAGTGATGGTGAAGCCTCTATTAAAATGCCTTGGAATTCATACAGGCACTTTGTCTTGAACAAGCCCATGAGTGCACTTAATATGTTTTATGAAAACTGTCTCTTTATGTGTTCAATTCCCCAACTAAACTATGTCACTGTACTTGACAATTGTGATTCCATAAAAACTTGAGTATAGTAGTTGAAATCTAATTGAGCTGTATTTTAAACCCACATTCTTGAAGAAACAATGCAAATTTTTAGTCAAAGTTTACTGGCTTGGATATCTAACAGGGAGGAATGTGAGTAGAATGATCTGAAAGTAAAATTCTAGTTAGAGTTGAGAGCTCTCCTTCCTCTTCTGATACATGAGGCGGTATAGAAAGATACGAACCTCCACTCCCCATCCTACCCTTTTCCCCAACAACATGCACACATCCCATACCAACTGGAAGTTATGTGTCACATGGCACCTGGAATAAACTTCTGTGCTTTAATGCTGTCTGGCCAGTGTAGGGTGAGAAGGCAAAAAAGGGAGAATATCTGAAGGATCTCTAAAAGTACTCTTTTCCATGCCTATCAAGAAAATTAAGCTTTCACATCCTAGAAATATCATCCTCTTCCCTTGATGCACATTAGAATTATCTGAGGATTTATCTTGAAATGTCTAAGCCTCATGCTCAGTCACCATGATTAACTCATGCACTGTTAATTCTAAAGTGTCCCGGGTGATCTAATAGGCAGACATGAATGAAAACTACTATCTCAGAGTAAGAAGCTATCTAAAACAAAACTTTTAAAAATACTATTTATTGTGAAAATTTTAAATTTAATTAAAATTGGAGAAAAAAATGAAAACAAACTCTCATATACCAGCACTGAGATACAGTGATAATTTTGTCATTTTTGCTTCATAATTTTTCTTGAAGTGTAACACACTCCACTTTGGTATGCATCACAAAAATATCAATACTTTCCTCTCAAAATCACAGTGTAATTATCATATCCCAAAATTATAGCAGTTCTTTAGTATCATCTGATACTCAGTTCATATTCCTCAATTTCCTAAATTTCCTCAATTATTTCTGAAATGTCTTTCACAGTGAGTTGTTAAAATGAAGGTTGGATGTTGTATTTTGAATTTTCTTTAAATTAGAAAAGCCGTTCCCATCCCTTTATATTTTATGTCATGAAGTTTTTGGGAGCAATAGATCAATATTCTTTTAGGTTTATCTAATGCATTCTGGTGGTATGTTTTACATACTCATCTATTCCCTGCATTTCTCACAAAAAGAAATTCAGATCTATTGACTTGAATAAATTCAGATGAAATAATTAGGAAAGAATGATTTAGAGATGAAGCTGGGCATTTCATATTCTATCATGTCAATATACATATGTGTCTTATTTATCTTTCTATTGACTCAGCTAAAATAAATTTTGAGGTTTAGGTAGTTATAGTCTAATTCCTCTGTTACAAAGTTTTATTTCACCCTAAATGATGTTTAGTGCATTGTGAATATTCAGTTTCAAATTAATTCTTTATATAGTGGGTTTAGCTTGAATAAATTATTTAGCTTATTTAGTAATAAAGGAAAGTAAAGTAGTGATTTTTAAAAATCCTTTTTATTGTATGTTTATTAGATGTGATACTTTTGTAAAGAAGAGTTTCTTCTTATCAATTACAGTTATTTGGTTACCTTGAGATATAGGTTCTACTAGAAAAGCAGGTTAAATGATATAAAAACCAACTTTCAGATTAAAGGTTTTGTGCAATAGTTACTTTCAAAAAAAAATTCACAATTTTTTGACCTACTTATTGGCTTATTTGAAATAATCTTAAAAATACAATTAATAATGACAATTGAATCATTTTTAAACCATCAGGATCTAAATTTTGAACAAAATGAAAGGGTAAGTACAAGCTCCTACCCATTCCTTGACCTGAACTTCCCATAAACATGGTCAATATTTTTCATTTCTGGAAACTTTGAGAAATTTCTGCTAAATGTAATGATAAGAAAAAATAATTTAAAAAGGCAAGGACAACACAGAACTGCCATTCTGACAACAACTAGCATGCCCAAGAAGAAAGTAGAGATGAGCCATTATAGGACGCTAGAGTCAGCTTGGGGACGATCTCATTAAAATTGAACTCAAAAAGAATATATGGTAGTGGCAATAATAATGATTGCATTTATTGTAACATATACATTACTATAAAATTCCGCAACTTACTGAAGTATTTATAGATGAAATTATATGATGCTTGGGATTTTCTACAAATCTCCCAGAAGTGGGAGAACATAAATATTTTGAGTGAAACAATATTGTACTTGTATTTGTTCTAATACAGTAAAGTGAGCAATACAGGAGGTTTTTGTTACACTATACTCTTTATTTTTGTGCATTTAAATTTTTTCATTAAAAATGTATGAATTCATAATGATTTTCAAAATATAAGAAGCCATACAAAGTGAATATGTCACTTTTGGAGATAACTATCATTGGATCCAACTTTTGTCTCTATTAATTAAATATTTAATATGTTTTTAGAATTTCAAAACAATGCTTTTTCTCACCACCCAAAGGTTGGACATATTTGAAACTCGGACTTGGCGGGGGGGCAAGGGCAACATACGTAACCTAAACATTTGTACCCTCATAATATGCTGAAATAAAAAAAAATGCAATTTGTTTTATGTGAGAAAACATTAAAATTTCTTTTCGGGCATTAAAATTTCTGCCATTATTTTTTTCTCCTCTTTGACAGATGTAAATGAAATGATATCAGTTTCAGTAATTTAATGGAGCAAATTATTCAGTCTAAAGGCAGACCCAGAAGCAATAATTCTACTTGGGTTAAGTAATAACATTTAGCAATAGAATTAATTAATTGTTTTGTAAATACTGATAGAAATGTCTCATAATTATTAACATAGTTTTAAGTCATGTTTACTTGAAATAAAGTGTCAAAGTTAATAGCCTCATATCAATGTTCCTGCTAGGAAAAGAACTCTAAAATATGAGACAAAGTGTACATATGAAGACCCACTGTTGGGAAATTGAGAACTAGTACGTAATCTCAGCTCTATAACAGGAGCAAAGTTATTTAACATCTGCATTCTTTCAGAATGTAAAATAGAATTTTTCATGAAGAAGATATCTATTTCTGCAGATGATGGTTGAGTAAGAGGTGTGAGTAGGTGTCACACTTCACTAACAATAGAATAATCAGAAAATTCTATGTTTAATTATGTTAGCAGCTGTACTATATTTTTAAACCACGAATGGTAAATAGCAAAGATAGACTTTCAGAGAAATAATATAAAAGTATAACACAGATGACCTATTAGCTTGACTTTTTTTACATTAATCTAAGTTTTTTTTAATTCTCTTTAATTAATTGGTATTTCCAATAGTTTATTTTGTGGAATCAAAATTTCATTAGAGTCCCTTGGAAAATACAGGGAAAAGGTCCTTTGGTCAAGTAAGTTTGGAAAACATATACTTACTCTTGAGAAGACTCTGAGAAGACTTTGGGAAAGATCTTGTCAAGTTTCATTTAATCCAGTAGTTTTCAAATGTATCTGACTACAAAGCCCACTGTGGGCGTGTAACACCTTAATGTGCTGTGGGTATTAGTGTTGTTCTTTTTTCTCTTTGACCAAATTTACTGCACAAGGACTATATGACGTGTGCTATTCTGGGTCCAGAGATTACAAAGGTGAACATATGCAGAACCCTTGCCATTGTCATTTTTATAGTCTCATGGGTAAATGAATCTTTTATTTCTTCTTCTTATGCCTTTCTACCCTTATTTTATTGTTTCTTAATCGGTGGGAGAAAATATATACCGGGTGTTTCTAAATCATCTGGGGACTTTTTTTGAAATACTCATGCCTACTCCTCCCACCACCAAAGTTCTTCTTCCCAGTATTCAAATACACTTTCCGGGAGGAAGATAAATGCGCAATAAAAAAAAAAAATTCTATTGAGATTCTAAAACCGATCTCGTTTTATAACCACTGCCCTAGTTGCCAGAACCTCCTAAATTCACCCATGATGCCAGCATTCTACACACTAAATGAATTGTCCTGTATCTTTTTTCCCCTTCTTCCCTTGATTTTTAAACATCCGCACATAGAGCCCTTTGTTTTAATCTCTCTTTGATAGTAATAATTGGTGGTCATGAGAGTTTTAATTAGATAGAAGAATCCCTCCTAATAGCTATTAAATCTCACTGCCTGTAAACCCATTATAGAACATTCTACTAAGAAATATGGATGCCTAATCTGTCTACAATACGTAATAGTGAATGTAAAGAAGCTGAAGACAGGGAACCACCTCTCAAAGGGCCTGAAAGGTTTGCTTATGAACTGTTAGGTCAGAGTGAAAGATGCATTCAATCAAACACAAATGGATTCTGAGAATATAGTAAGAATCACTGAAGGAGGTTTCTCTGGACAGCAATGATAAGGCTTCTAAAATAAAAGGGCAGAACAAATAAAGGCACAGAGAATAGAAAGAGAGAGGTACATTTAGAATTAGTTTTTTAATTTTAATTTTTAATTATTATGGATGCATAATATGTTTATGGGGTACATGTGATTTTTTTTGATACAGGCGTACGATGTGTAATCAAATAAGGGTAATTGACGTATCTGTCGCCTTAAGCATTTATCATTTCATTGTGTGAGGAACATTGCAATTCCACTCTTTTAGTTATTTTAAAGTATACAATAACTCGTTGCTGACTATAGTCACCTGTTGTGCCACTAAAGATTAGATTTTATTTATTCTAACTATATTTTGTACCCATTAACCATCCTCATTTTATCCCTCCTCCCTAAGGTTATATTTGTGCTATATTTGACTGGATCAAAATGTTGAAGTAGAAAAACTTGGTTAAAACAAAGTGGTGTAACTGAGATATCACCATGAGTTGGCTTAGCTAATTCCACTGAAACTTCTCATTCCCAAATGGCCATGAGATCTACTTATATGAGGAGTGGGCAATGGGTGGAGGGGGCTAGATGAAGTGATTATTTGGGCACACAATGTTTATACAAACATAGGAGAAGAATGAAAATTTGCATACACTAACATTTGTTGAGTACCTACTGTGTATGAGTGTTAGATTTCTCCTTTAAAGAGGTTGCGGAAAGGAAACTACACTCATAATAATATGGTGGGTGCAATGACTGAGGTAGTTTTTGAGTGCAATGGGATTATCAGATATAAGACAGTTGGGATCTAGATAATTTAGGATGGGATTGTAGAAGGGGAGGTTAATAGTGTCAAAAGTAGAATCAAAGTAGAAAAGGAAAAACACCTTAACTTCTCTCCTTTTCCTCCTTTCATTATTATTTCTATTTATTATTGCCAAATGGCTTTGCCCAAAGTTGCAAAATCCCCAATGATGGTTAGTTGGGAAAATAAAGACAATGCAAAACCCCAGTCATCCACATAAAAATCACTTCACATTCTGAGAAATAACTTGTAGGGCATATTTATGATATGGTTTAAAGAAAAACAATTTTTCAGCACAATTGTAGTGACTGTATATTTGTCAAACCTTCCTTCTTCAGAAATTTTCCTTTTTAGTAATTATGATTTGAAACTTTAGACAGCTGACATCTACTCATGAATGAGTCGATCATTTGGATTGCACCTTTTGATAGGTTACCGATAAGTAGATGCAGACAGAAATGCTTCAGCTCAATTTTCTACCATTATTCCAAAAAACTTCCAATTCACCTACATCTTACAGCAGCAACAGCACCTTTTGGAATATATTTGCATATGACTCGGTTGATGGGCTTTGAGAGGTACATGAGTATGCCCACAGCAGGGCATGTGTGAGAGGCTTACAAGAGATTTCTCTTTATCATTAAAGTGGCATGTTCAAAACAGGTTCAATGTCAGAAAAAACCTAGAAGCATCTGTTTTGTACCTGTCTTGTGGCTGGAGAAGCTTGAATGACAAGGCTGTCAACTTGTCAGTTTTATGAGTAAAAAAAATTTCAACTAAAAGTCAAGCTGAAAATGTCATATTTCTGAAAAGTACCTCTCAGACTGCATTTTCAAAAAAGATGCATTTTTGCACTCTTGCAAATATTCAATTACATGCACAGTTGCACGGGCAAATACATGGAAATATTTTTATGAGAGTAATTTACAGTAAACAAGTGCAATTAGAAACTAAGAAGGTTTTTACTCCATGCAGTTGTGTGACTGATAGAACAACAAATGGTATTTTAGAGAATTGAGAGAAGACAGAAAAGTGTTTGCCAGCAGTTATTGCCAGTCAGTGTCATAGCATTAAAATATGTCATTAGTATTATACCAGGTCATAGTATTATTTGGTTTCACCTATTCATTAATTTAAGAGAGGTCCCCAATGGTTTTTAATTCAGTGCACAGAACACTGTCAAAATACAAAGAAAAAAAAATGAGAGAAAATATATTTACCAAAATATGAAATAGATTAATGTTTGTAAATATCATCTTCAACTTCTAGCTCCAAAGATGTTTCTCTACACAGAGAGTCCATGTCTCATAGGAATTTTCTTGTGTGGACAATCCTCAAAGCAAATGTACCATAAACCATCTCTGACAAATTGTTCATTTGTTCACTAAATATTTTCTAGGAGAAGAATCTAGAAAATCCATAAGCAGTTGACATCTATTTCCTCTCATTTATTTTTGTGGAAAAATGGGAATGATTAGCCTTTTTCAGCCAATAGTCCTCTCCAATGGGATAAATATTTCAAATTTCATTCAGTGACAGTTATTGATATTCTTCCTAGCCACATTGTTTTGGCAAATTGGTGACAAAAGTGTATGCTCTAACAAATCCAAATGAAAAATCCACTGATTCCAGCAGATACACGATGATGGCATAATGCAAAAAAAAAAAAGGCAAAATTTAATTAATACAAATATTATATATCTCCTTGTCTTTGAAGATTGATTATTCATACATAGGGAAATTGCTCAGGCTTATTACATTTATGCACATGTAAAAATTCACAAATATTATTATAAAAGGTAGACTTTATCTCTGTTCATGACTATGATCGTTAAATATATGAGCATAGTAGCTTAGTATGTGAGCATTGTAGCTTTCTACTTTCACATTCCAAGCTTTTCCAGACTCAATATTAAAAATATTAGGTTTTAAAACATAAGAATGTGGTTGAAGAATGGATCTTTTTCAAAAAGAAGACAGAAAAATCAGTCTCATTAATTTGGATACTTAGTGATATTTCTTCACAGCTAAACCAAATCGAAAATATACAAAGTCAGCCTTCTGTAAGGAATATGACCTCTAATTCTGTGTTTTTTTTTTCTCAACATACCCCCTGCTACATTTGAATGCAACATGTACACAATTTATGTATGCATGTGGAAAGAAATTTATTAACTACAAAAACCAATATTTGGCTTGAGAGTGGCAATTAGAAATATGAGAGTTGACCTACAATATGAGTATCTTTAATATTATCCTGAAAAACAAACAAGAAAACCCCACAAGAACTAGACAAATTTGATGAGTCTCCTGTGATTGATAACCAATAAAAGGGACTTCAAGACGCTAGTAATGCAGAGTCTATAATAGTTAATCAAACAGAAGCTGACATGAAAACATATATATATACAAAGTTAAGCAATGATAAAAGTTCACCAAGAAATGTGAATGCGTGTTTTCAAACATTTTTAGACAGTTTCCCTGTAGATTTAAGAAGAGAGAAAATGGTAGGTGAATGCTTTGTACATGTCATAAGACTTTGAAAAATGTGACTAGAGAAAGGCCTCCCGCTTTGACAATGGTGAGTGCAAATGACCTTCAGAGTCTTGACCACTTTCATATTAGTTCTAGAATAATAATGGTGTAAAAACTTATTGTGTATTATGTGATGCAGGATAGAAGGATGCATAGCAAAGAGGATAGCTAGAGAAAAAACTCGGCTTAAGTCTTTCATCATAAATAAAACATAAAGCTTATTTTCTCTGCAATCAAAATTTCAGGACAAAAATTGCTTTAATTAATTAATTAATTAATTAATTATCTTTCTTAGCTGTTTTTTGTTTGTTTGTTTCTTTATTGCTGTTTACTAGGACTGAATTTCCCAATGTGTATGATGAAGAATATTGGTTTAGTGTGCACACGTCAGAACCACCTGGTAGACTTGTTAAACTACAGGTTGTCTGGCCCCACCTCCAGAGGTCCTGATTCAAGAGGTCTGGATGAGGTCTCCAAATTGTATTTCTAATATGTTTCCAGATGATGTTGATGCTACTGATCTTTGGTCCACATTTTGAGAACCACTAATTTAGTAGAATGTCTATTGACAAATAATACTAGTTTTCATCGCGATATGACTAAAGTACATCAATTAGATTTATTTTCTGCCACATTTCTCAAAGTATTTAGTATAGAATGTGCTTTGTGACTATTGCCAAAGAAACATAATAGACGGAGTTAAAGACACAAGGCAGACTTTATTGAAGACTATTGAAATGGGGGAGAAAGATTCAACTCAACTCTGTTGAAAGAAAAAGTAGCAGTTTTTAAACACTGGGGTAAGCTAGTGGGAAAAGTACTGGGAATGACTTTATTTTTTGTTTCAGGATATTACGGGAGTACAAACACTTTGGTTACATAAATTGCCTGTGCACCACCAGAGTCACAGCTCCAAGCATGTCCATCCCCCAGACTGCTCACTGCACCTGTTAGGTGTGAATTTACCCATCCCCTCCTCCCCCCTCCCACCTACCCAGACACCAGATCAATGAATGACTTTAAAGGAGAGATTGGTAAATAAATGTGTTTAGACCATCTGTGTTTGCTAATTGGCATTTATGGAAGTTCGGCTCCTACCATTCTACAGAGACTGGAAGACAGAGGCCCTGTCTATCTCCATGATTACGTTTCACAAGCATGGCTTGCAGATTCCTAAGGAAGACATTTCTGGGCTGCAAAACTGGCAAGAGACTGGGAGAAGATATAGATCTCAAAGGGACAGGGAAAGAACTTATAATTGCAATTACAAATTATCTAAAATAAATGCTCTAATAAAAGGTAGATCAGAGACGAATAGTCACGAAGAAACCTGTCTAAAGTTTGGTCAATCTGGGGAATATTAAGACCATTTTGGTCACTATTCCAGATCAGCAGGCATGTGTGTTGTTTCCCAAAATTACATGTCATAGAACTACTCTTTTTATGGCACGCTTTGTGGTATTATTTTTCTGGAGAATAAATTTTAAGAAGCATTCTATGAGAAGGCGTGTGTACAGGATAAAAAATTTTGAGCAAATGCCATTTAAGCTATTTATACCTTTAATTTCCAAACCAAACAATATATTCCTCTGAGTAGAAATTACTTGAATGGATAAATGGCACAGTAAGGCCTTAAAGCCTAGAAGTAGGAAACACATAAGGTAGATGAATTCTGTAAAATCTGGTCCTTATTTTTAGAATGCTAACACATCAATTAACTTTGATGTGAATATGCTACATATGCATATGGCAGTAGAAATGCTTAGCATTTTTAGATGCTTGCATGTATTTTTAGCTACATATGTGCTGTCAAAAGTTAAGTGCTGGAGGTATCGCATTCGTATGCACAAATGCAACCTGATTCTTATTCTTTCACATTCTTTGTCTTTCTTACCATTGTTTTATTTAAGATACAGACAAGTAGCAGGTTGATCTTTGATATTTATTGTTTTAATTGGGCACACATTGTCCAAATAATCTTCTAAATTTATAATAAAATACTAGATACTTTTAAAAATTATATTTATCTTGTCTTTCTTCCTTCACTTAAAATGTGTTTTTATTATTTAGCTTTTTTGTACTATAAAACTTGTAATAGAAGTCAGGAATTCCCATCTACCACCCTGCAATTTCTTATTTTCATCCATAGGCAGAAACACATTTCTAACTATTTTAGAAGTCATTTGCCATTATATTTCTAAATTATGCACTTAGAGTAATATAATGTGTTGATTTTTTTCAATAATGCATGTTACCTATTAAATTCCTTATAGGTAAAATAAGTGTTTAGCACTCCTATCAATGGCCCGATGACCCCAAGAATTTCCTTCTCACTCCTGTAGTGGATATCCTCTTACCCTGATCCCGTATTTTCCCTGAGTATTTTCTCTTTGGTGATCTTTTCCTTCTGTAGCATCTTGAGGAAGTACCTATGGAAAGTTAATTTTTTGAGACAATACAAATATAAAAATATCTGACTTACAAAAGATTCAGACAAGCGTTGATTTGCAACTGTTTTATCTTTTGGGGTATTTACATGGCAAAATGTCATTTTAAGAAAAGGAAAAAGTAAGGCTGGATGCGGTGGCTCACGCCTGTAATCCTAGCTCTCTGGGAGGCTGAGGCGGGTGGATTGTTTGAGCTCAGGAGTTCGGAACCAGCCTCAGCAAGAGCGAGACTCCGTCTCTGCAAAATAGAAAGAAATTAATCGGACAACTAAAAATATATAGAAAAAATTAGCCGGGCATGGTGGCGCATGCCTGTAGTTCCAGCTACTCGGGAGGCTGAGGCAGGAGGATTGCTTGAGCCCAGGAGTTTGAGGTTGCTGTGAGCTAAGATGATGCCATGACACTCTAGCCCGGGCAACACAGTGAGACTCTGTCTCAAAAAAAAAAGAAAAGGAAAAAGTAGCAAGTGGCTTACATTGTGGGTTCTGCCAGACCGTTAGTAATGCTTCACCACTTACATCCTTCTATAGTCTTCCCTGTAATACGGGCACTGGAAGCCAAGAAATATATTTTCTAGGATCCCTCCCTGTAGGAATCTGCGGTAGATTTTGTTAATGACAGACCCTCACAGGAGAAGTGGGAGGCGCATGAGATGAGAAAGGACACGTTGCTTTACTAGAAGAGGGGCAGAGAGTGGACTTCAGCAAATACAGGATCTCTGGTCAGGCTGGTTTTTCCCTACAAATAACCTGCTTCTGTGTAGGGGACAGCAAGCATTCAACAGAACGTGGGCTTCTTCAGTCATTGCAAGATCTTAACTCTTCAGAGCTAAAAGCAGGAACTGAGAGCTAATGGCAGCCTGTTTAACCTTTTTTTCCTCTATCTCTTCCAATGCATTTGCAAATCTTTATTTTCATGTTGTCAAATTAATTGATGATGGATTAGATAGATAGATAGATAGATACACATGCACTCTCCAAAGAAACAAAAATTTTCCTTTTTAAAATCCCTGGAATACTTATGCTCTTAATCATGTACTTACTGATATATGTTTTATCCATAAAAAGGAAGTGATTCTTAAAATTTTGTGAGCTTCATCTAGTTATGCTGGTGAAAATTTAGAAATTAATCTTGGGACTTTTTGTTTATTTTTATATTTTGTACTGTAGAAGGGGGATTAGAGAGATGTAGAATGAGAAATGCTAGAGTAGAGAGGTCTTCTAAGACTCTCATTCATGGAGAAAAATTTTGACGTTGGAGAAAGTAGAAATAAAATTAACAATAGAAGATCAGAGAAGTTAATCTGTTAAAGAAAGCTGAGAGAGCCAAAAGAGCAGGGTATAGGAGGAAGGAAACACGGAGAAATGCTACAAGGATTGAGGTGAGAGGGAAGAAAATATTGAGGACTTGCAGAGTCAGATGTTTGAGCATAACTGTGCAGCTTAGGACAAAGAATGAAAATGAGTGAATCAGTTGTTAATTAAAATTTCTTAATGTTGCAGGGATACAGGTTTACAGTTCCTTTTAAAGATTACTTTTTATTGCTGGCTAGTAATGCTCAATGTCCCTTTGTGTGTGATGCTGATCTGAGACTGGGTTACGTAGGACATTTCAACTTATGTGAGTTGTATTAATAATAAAAGGAAACAACTTACCTAAATGTAGCTTGAGTTGATTAAGCACGCTCCACTCCCTGTCAGATATCTGGTGCTGTCTGCAGTTCTTTTAGCCCATTATGGAAAAAATATCCTTAAAATAAAAGTTTTCTTCAAAAGATCTGTAAGGAAAAATCCCCTGGGAGAGAAGATTCCATTTTTGAAATTCTACCCAAGAGGGGAAAATGTTCCAGACAATAAAATGCTCTCATATCACTTATCCTCTCAGGGCCACTGCCCAATCTAGCCTTTCTCCTCTAGTAATACATAGCTGGTTTCCTGTAACACACACGTACACACACACACATGCACACACAAAACAACAAAAAACAAGCACCACATCCTCTTTTCAGAGATTTAAAAATGTCTTCGGAGCAAGCTACACCAGCATTCTGTTTTTTTCCCCTTTAATATTGTTTCGTAGGTTTTGTTTATTTAGTTTTTGCATAGAAGGGAGAAAATTATTTAATCAAAATGGAAACTTTTACTTCTAATAATAAATGATACCAACACAGACTTCTATTATTAATGCCCCTTTATATGTCTGCCATTATGGTTGATCTTCTCACATGTATATTTCCCTCTCAATCCCTCAGCAATCCCGCAAGGCACAATTAGATGCAAACTTATTAAAATATGTGTCACACAAACATATGCTCACTGACATGCACACAATATCGGTTTGCTACATTAGAAATCTCCATATCATCAGTTCTCATACCATGTTCTCATCAGCTAAATTTGAAGTTTCCAATAGTCTTTTCCTTTGTAATATCTTACTGCCTCCTTTTTCTGGTGGAAGGAGATTTAAAATGGATTTAGATTTCAAATGAAATCGCCAATTAAAATGACTTTTATTATTGCATTATTTTTTTCAGTGTACTTTAATCACAATTGTTTTAATTCCTGTTCTAAACCTGATTTTCTGATTCTCACCCCGAGTTATTTATATGTTCTGTTATTTCTTCAAGGTTGAGATACCTTTCTTCCCATCACTCATTTCTCCTTCACATAGCGAATGCAAAATATTTCTTGAAAACAATAGGATTGTTGTATTGATTAAGTAGTAAGAAATATCACATTTCATGTTACATACTTTTTTATTACATCTCTTGACATTTCTTTCCACCTATGGAGGGGAAACTATATATGCTCTTTATGATGCATTGTTTTTAGCATTAAGATTAGACTAAGTTGCCCTCAATCCCACTAATATTTTATGAGTTATTATAGGCAGCAAATGTATGAAACATACTGAGCTTTCAAAACCCTTGATACCTCTATCTATAGTACATAAGCAATGACTTACAGAGAGGATCAATTGCCTTCTTTTGGAAAAAAGACAGAAGGTTGTACCTTTAGACCTGGGAGCTTTGCAACCTGTGATCTCTGACTTCTTGCTCACTGGCAGTCTCTTTGATTTAAAATACACACACAGACACACACACACACACACATACACACACACACACACGTACACACACACACAAAGGCCTATTATGCTCTTGGGAACTCCAAAGTATTTTTTTACAAAGAAAGATGAAGTGAAATGAAAGAAATGTAGAGGAGGAGGGTGAGAGACAGATTGCACTATATATACTCAGTACTTCACCATAACTCCTCTCAAAAGAATGGGAGAAAAAGGACCAAAGGGCTCATCTATCAGACAAGTGCCTTCACTTGGGATTTAGTACTTTATCCTCCATCTCCTAAACTTTAAAGGAAGTCTTTCAGATTCATGTATGGCATTTTTTTTTCAAATGACTTCTAGTCAACCTTCATATAGTCCTATTAAGAGCATAAAAAAACAAGATTAGTCAATATGCTTGGCAAAGTATGACAATAAACTATTGCTGCTATCTATTGGCTAATTCTGTAACTGCTGGAATATATCTATCCAATTTCTTTTCAGTATTTTATACTGAGATACTGAGATAAATGCATCAAGCCTCACAGTTTGACCCCAGTTGAGGCACGTGGAAAATGACCCATCAGTTTATTCATTGAATATTGTCATGGGTTGAATTGTGTCCTCCCTAAATTCATATGTTAGAGTCCTAATTCCCAATACCATAGAATGATCTTTTCTGGAAATAGTGTCATTGCAGATGTAATTAGATAACATGAGGTCATACTGGAATAGAGTGGGGCCCTAATCGAGTATGACTGGTGTTCCTGTAAAAGGGAAACATTTGGTCATTGACGCACACAGGAAAAACACCACGTTGAGATAATGGAAGAGATCAGGATGATGCATGCACAAGCAAAAGATTGCCAACAAAACACCACCAGAAGCCAGGAGAGTGGCAAGGGAACAAATTCTTCCTCTCAGCTTTCAGAAGGAACAAACTCTCGGATACCTTGATCTCAAACTTCTAGACTCCAGAACTGTGAGACAATAAATTCTGTTGTCAGTGGTCCCCAGCCTTTTTTGAACCAGGGACTGGTTACATGGAAGAAAATTTTCCCATAGACTGGGGCAGGGGATGCGGTTAGGGGAGGCGGGAGATGGCAAGCAATGGGGAGTAGCTGTAAATGCAAATGAAGCTCATTTGCCTGACATTCACCTGATTCACCTGCTGTGCCGACGGGTTCCTAACAGGCCACAGACCAGTACTAGTCTATGGCCTGGGGGTTGGGGTCTGCAGGTTTAAGCCACTCAATTTGTGGTACCATGCTATAGCAGCCTTAGTAAACTAATACAGAGATCTATTATTAACTTATTTTATTAACTTAATGTTGTTCGTGAAATTTCTCATTTTTGAGTCTTAGTTCTAAACCATTCTGTTGCATGCCATCCCTAATTGCTAAAGGCATCCATTACTTACAAGGTTGAAACCCCTCATATGACCAACTCTATCTAAAATGATGTATTTTGTGGCCTGTTTCCCCTGACCCCCACCACACACACACACTCATGTCTAGGTGTTTATATAAACTACAATATGGCCACAGTATCAATGTATCTTTTTTTTATATTCCAAGATTTTTCCTGGCTCAGGCTTTCATCCATTTAGTTCTCCGTGAGATACAATCTTCTGCCCCATCTTCACCTGCTTATTTCCTAAGTAATGTTCAGTTTTCAGCTTAGCTGTCATCATTGCATGAACACTAGTAATTCCTACTTAATAACTGCTGAATGCTTATGTAGTTCATTTGTGTCATAATCACCAAATCAATTATTGTTACAATTGATATAAGTATTAGTATAATATCTGTCATCCTTCCAAACTTTAAGTTCTAAGAAGGTAGAAATGCAAGGCATTTTTATTCACTATTTTCTGTTCCTGGAAACTATTTCCACAGCTGTCTTGAATGGTTTTCTTCTTCACTTTCTTCAGATCTCTACTCAGATAACATTAAGAAGCCCTTCCCTGAGCATCTTGTGTTAGATATACTGTTTCTTCCTTCTCTATTTCTTTTGTCCCACTTTATTTTTATTCATAAGAGTTTTCACTATCTGACTTTTATTTAAAACTCCATAAACTCTTTAAGGGCAGAAAGGTTTTTCTAAACTATATCTACAGAACCTGAAACAATGCTTAAATGAATGAAATGGCAGTTTGTCAGATATCCTCAGGCATTACCTCTGAAATCGAATGGTTATTTTGTGGCTATAATAATTAGCAAGTATCCTCAAAATCACTAGCTACTTTTCTCCACACTGAGAAATTCAAGTAACAAATAAATTCCATGTTCTGAATTGTAATTCTGAACCTAGGGAAATTTGGATAAGAGGTATTAAAGGTGGCCAGGATTCTCTATTGTATTCACTGGATAAAAAAATTCATTAACCAAAAAGAAAAGAAGATAGAGATGCAAGATAAAGAAAATCTTAATAGTGAGAACAGTAATCAAACTCACTGAAGGTAAATCCAGATTTCTCACTCAACAGTACTGAGTAACTTTGGGAAAATTATTAATCTCGAATTTTCTAAGTCTACTCAACTGAAAAAAGATGTGTTTCACAGGATTGGTGAGAGAATCAAAGGAGGTAATTCATATAAATCATTAGCACTAGTACATTAGACACATACTGGATTTTATAACTCCTTTGTCTCAGTGTCAGGTACATACTAAGCATTTAAATTAGTTTGTTGAATAAGATTTTTGTGGTTTCATTACTTTGTTTTAAAGTAATTAATGATATGATTTTAGACACCAAAATTAGCTGGGTATAAGGGTCAATTTGATTGTTCATGCAAGCAAAAGATTTTGGTGGCCATATTTTCCATTATGCATCTGTGAACTTGTATAACAAATCCAAGAGAAGTGCTCATTTTTAGTGAGGAAATTCAATACCAGAAAGAAATTCGACATCACACTATGCTATTACTGTGCGTGTGTGCATGCGCACACCTGCGCATATGTGTACGTGGTATTTTAGATCCCACCGCATGACACGTTGAAATTGGGAAGTTCAGGGTAAATTTAATAAGGAGATGATCTGCAAAGGTATGAGCCGGAATAAGAGAAACTAACAGGGGATAATGCGGCACCTGAAGCTGTTACAGACTTTAAAGGGACAAAGGAAGGAAGCAGACATTAGGATCTATGGATGGGAGCTATTTAAAAAAGATATCCTGTCAGGAGCTGCGGCACCTCAAGGAGGGATCAAGAAGAATAATTACGCTGAACTCACCTTCGTTTTGTCTTCTGATCCCACGCTGGTGCCTCTCAATGTGTGAACTCTGAAAGAAGATGAAGGTCAAGGAAATCTATTAGTGATGAAATTGCATCCAGGTTAGCCTTTGAGGGCAGAGAGTGTAGTGAAGAATGTTGCCAATTGGATCCGATGGGACAAATGGAAGACTTCCAACCCAGTGTTTATATATGCAAGGAAAAGGAATACTAAAAAGTGTATGTTCTTGGTAAATTCTGCTGCAACGGAAAACATTTTCACTCTCCTTTTCCCTCTCTCTCTTTATCTTTCTCTCTCTTTTGTAAATTTTCTTTTCATTCCACACTTAGCATGAGTATGAAATGTTACATTGAATGTGGAAATTCCTTGTGTCCTAATCCTTCAACTATCTCATCAATTTATTTCCTTTTTCATCTAGTGTGTGGAGAATGGTGTGTCCTTTCAATCAACTCTTTTTATCTACCACTGAGTTTTTTCTTTCTGCCATATTAGTCCTCCTCAAACACAACCCATATGTTCATCCACTTGTTCCTCAGGCTGCTGAGTGCTGCTGGAGAAAATCACACAGCTTTACACATTGCTTACAATACAACCTTGTGTCCTCCAAACTCAGGCATGTGATGCCTTCCTGAATATATCTTTCATAATTTCAGATCAGAATTATGGTACTTTTGAACCCCTGAATTTAATTTATTCTCATGTCATGGGCCACCGAGCCAGCTAAAAAGTGCCCTGCTCTCAGAAGAAAAACAGCTGCTTTTAAAAAATAAGTCACAGGTTTCTGGTTTTATTCCTGCCTTTCCTTAGATTCTATGTGAACTGTTATAATATTATTTGAAGGCAGATTATGAAATTTGAAAGTAGATAATATAAACCCATGAGTAAACACCAAAAAGAGGTATAGTTAATAATGAGATATGCAACCAAAGTGGTGCCTGGAGGGATGCTTAGAGGGAGAAGTAAAGCTCCAAATGCATTTATTAGGAAAAAAAAGAATGATCCTAAATCATTGTTTTGAGCAAGAGAATAAAGGAGAAAAACCTGTGATTGAGAAATCTGGTGCGAGGTCAAAGTCTTGTGTGCAATCATTCAGGTCCAACCACAGACAATTACAAGGCTGTGCCTTGCAGGGCTTCTGGGTCTGCCCTGCCCACAACGGTCTTGGTACGTAGCAGTACGTCGCCATTTTCCAAAGGAAGTTGCAGTCATGGACTCAGTTGGCCACTCTGTGCCCTGCGCTCCCCAATCCATGCTTGTAGGAATATCTGTGTCCCTAGTCTTAGACCACTGAAGGCCTTCTTATCAGGGGCCCTGTCTGAGGCACATTTCTCAGTATACTTCTCCTTTTAGCCTTCCTCTTCTCCCTCCCCACCAACCCATGGGGTCCTATAGGAGCAACAACCTTTGCCCTAGTTTCCTCAGCAGTGAGGTGATTATCATTATCTACATTGCATCCACCGGACCCTTGCCCAGTGCCAAAGTGAAACATTAGGGAGTCAGAGCTTCCTTTTACCTCTGGCTTGTACTGCCTCTTTAAGTAAATACAGGCTTGGTTAGTACTACTTGGTTAGTACTGTCTCATTGTCTTAATTGACCACCGCAACACCTGCTCGCTTGACAATGAGCAATTTAATTGATGTAGAAAAAAGCACTGGAAACATTCAACACCCATTCATGATGAAAACTCTCAGCAAACTTGGAATAAATGTGAATTTCTCCACCCTAATAATGGACATCAATAAGAATACTAATGTCATACTTAATGATGAAAGAATGAAAGCTTCTCTGACATGATTTGGAAAATAAGATGAAGCCAATTATACCCATTCCTATTCAATATTGTATTGGTTCTAGTCAATGCAATATAAACATACGATAACAGGAATAAAGATTGGACAAAAAAGCAAAATTATCTATATTTGCATGTGACATAATTTTTTATGATAAAAATCCCACAGAATTTGCAAATAATTTGTGAGAATAAATGAAGTTAGTAAATTTGCAGTATGCAAAAATCAATGTCCAAATGCAATTGGTTTTCTATTATGTTAGCAATAACTAATTGGCACCTGAAAGTCAATTATAATTTATAAAACATAAAAATATCTAAAGCAGTTAGGGACAAATTATTTCTAAATATTTCAAGACCTGTTTAATGAAATGTCTAAGACATTAAAGAGAAATTTAAAAAGCTGTAACATCTAAGAAAATATCCTACGTTTATGGATTAGAAGACTCAGTGTTTTTAAGACGTAAATTCTTCCCCAATTGAATCTGTGGATTTAGTACAATCCTCTCAAAATTGCACCGTGTTTTTTTTTTAGGAATAGACGAATCAATTCTGTGATTTATGTGAAAATGCAAAAGACCAAAAATATTGTAAATGATTTAAAAAATAACTAAATTGAAGAACATAACATTTTGCTGCATTCACCCCATCAAGACTGGGACCCCTAAGAATTTATTTCTGTCATGCTAGTCTACACTCAGTCTAAAGCAATTCACCGAAATTACCATTGAAGCATTCTTGTCATTTTATGGGTGCAGCGGCTTTTAATAGATGAACAGATTTTACCTGGGACTTTCTGGATTCACCTGTCTCTTCAGATTTGGGGAGACAGTCTGTCCTGCAGCCTCAGTTCTCTGGTGAATACAAGAAAAGTCACTGATATTCAGCTTGTTTGAATGTTGTTGGAATGATGGGATTGACTATTTCTAACATCTTTACATGTGGGAGCTAAAACTATGTCATGATATTTCTAAGTTGATATGTTAATCTAATTATAGTTTAGTTGGTTTACTTTTTTGTTGAACATTTAGTTTTAGTGTTTTTTAACTATTAGAGATACTGCAGAGATCAACAGTATTCTTATATTATGATTTAATTTACATTAAACATATATAATTTATTGTGTCCAAGTTTATATATATTATTGCTTTAATACCTAAATCCATATTGTATTTGACAAAACTTATATTACTCTGAGCTTCTATAAGAGTTAATAATAGTGTCTTGTTATTATTAAACTTTTTAGACAATGTATATTATCATTGAAGAAACTGAAATTCTGAAGTGAAATATTATCTGTTTTTAATTGTATTTATTTGATTAGTAAAACACTGGGTAATGTATACATATGTTGATATTTGTATTAAAAATTTTTCCTGACTCTGATTATGTTCTTTACCCATTTATACATTGGGACCTTAAAAGGCTATTGATATGTAAACATGAAAACATATATATAAATGATATAATTTTATATATGTACAAAAATAAATAAAATGTTAGAAAGACGTTTGCAAAATGTAAAAAAGAGAATATTAATCATTTATCATATTTATTGAAAATATTTTAAGTAGCATATTGTTGCCTTTAATTTTGATATAATTTTTACTTTGAAATAGATCAGTTTTAAGTAATGTGTATTTAAGAATGGGCCAATACCTCCTTTTGTAATTTCTATTATTCTAAATTTAGATGGCTCTTCCCAATTTAGATTAATGGCTTTTTAATAGCAATGGCTATATATATATTATCTGTAAACTTTCTGACTTTTGCTCACCATTTCTAGCATTATCATGCCACTGGAACTTCAGTGGGGATACCTCGCTAGTATTTTCAAGCTCTTTAATAGCCTCCATCCTATTGGCACCACTGAATGTTGTCCTTGGTGATTTGCTTTGAATTCAGCAGTTCTATGAGAAACGTCTTTATTTTCTGAATTATGACCGTTGATATTTATTTCATTGTTATCACATTAAGAATAAGAGTCAATCCACAGGATCACTATGTGCAGAGTTTTACCTTTTCATCAAATGACAAACTCTTCTCTCAAGTTTCTTTTTACTCTGCGACTGATTCGATGAGGGGTTGCTAAAACAAAATATTTACTTTTAGGGCTTTTTTTCATGTCAATTCTGTGATTATAGAGTCTTATTCTGTAGAAATAATCTGATTGGTATAAATCAAGATTCCGTTTACTATACAAACATGTTATTTTTATTCTTTTGCTTCCATGATGCATTGACATATGTTATGCATATTAAGCACAAATAAAATAATAAATCCCTTCACAACCATCACTTTTTATACCCAATTAACATAGAGAGAATGGAAAATATTAAGCTTTGAAAAGAGTCAAAATGCCCATAGTATTCCATTTCTCAATGTATTAACAATGTATAGTGGATGTTTATTACATGTGAGTGGGACCCATTTCTAGGCATTCTTTCTATGCATTTTGAAGTCTTCCTTTCTGGGTCCAGTTTCTCACAAGTATGAAAGCATCCAGATGTGTCTGATCCCTGTCCTCCACTAGGTAGGGTCAACTGGAGACTTCAAGTCTTCAGAATTGAGTCAAAGGCATAGGAAAGTTGAAGAATTATCCCTATTAGTGTCTAAAGTGTGGCAGTGGCAATAGCATAGAGAGAAGTTGTAGAGTCTGTTGATTTTCTAGAATTGCTTATCTAGCCTTCCACCTGTTTCTGCAAGACCCACTATTCTTCCCAAAATTTTACTTATGCTTAAGCAAGCTAGAATCAATTTCTGATGATTGTAATAATCTGATTATCCAGAGAGATCCATGTCTA
This sequence comes from Avahi laniger, assembly GCA_963575035.1. Lineage (NCBI taxonomy): Eukaryota > Metazoa > Chordata > Mammalia > Primates > Indriidae > Avahi > Avahi laniger. Next base: position 22,320 of record CAUYSK010124905.1, on the reverse strand, counting down.
CTTGATCGTTTATATCAGAAATAACACTCCAAAGGAGAACCAAATTTTTATTTCTGTTTGATATAATAAAGGAACAATTAACTTACCATATGAAAAATATTAAAACTAATTTGTATGGCTGTATATCAAGAGGTAAACATAGTTATGAAACATTGCTCTTTTAGATGATATTATACCCGTTTCTTCTTAGATACTATGTCATTCCCATGCCTAGGAATCTTCCAAAATTATAAATTTTTTGTTTATAATAAAAGTCAACCTACATCAATAAAAATACATTTTACAAGCCAAATATTGTTAGAATCAGAGTTATCTTTGCCCAGGAAAGGATGATCTAAAATGACTTCTTGAACCAATGTAATTTTGCAGCATATTTGTTGGGGTTTCTTTTACTTGACCAAAACATATGCTATAAAATATTATCATTAAGATTAGTTTGCACATTTATTTTAAGCGCCTATGTAATACTGAGGTTTTCTCCTAGAATACAATATGCATATGCATCTCAAAGAGAACATATGGAGATTAATTTGTGGTGTTGCCAAGTTGTTCTTTCAAAATTGAAATTTTCTAGTATTGAGAGCCAATTGAGGAGCTCTATATTTAAAATCTGTATAAAATTACATCATTCTTTTAATCATTTAAAAATATTTAATGTTATTTTTCTCTGCAGATGAATGCAGGACAGAGTCCACACCATGAAAGAACTCACATTTGTTTCATCAAAGAGGTAAGCTTGCGCTGAATTTAAGTATACGAATTCTGAGGGAACAAACACAAAAGAGGTAAGAGAGCTCAGGCTCAGATAAAGGCAATAAGCGAAGGCATGGGAATGTCAAAGAACAAAACACTTTCAGAGAACTGCAATTAATGTGTCTGAGGTTAAAGCGCAATGCAAGTAACAGTGAGAAATGAGGTAGTAAGGCATTTTTTTTTCAATTTTCGTTGGATATTGAATTCCATTAACAATCTGGAGAAAGCCATCTCAACCAGAAAAAACACATACTATACTTTATTAAGAATTTATGGGCAATACTATGTCTATCCGTGGGCTCAACATTGTATAGGGGTTCTTATGTTATGCTATGATACATATATTTCACTTTATAGACACTAGAAAACATGCCATTTTAAATGACCAGAGAGTGGAATAGAAGTTTGTATAATGTCATCATGCATCCAAATTACAGTGGCACAAGCATTCACCGATATTATTTTTTAGGACACTGTGTTCTTGTGAGATTAGGGACTATGGCTTCATGTTATTGTCTCTGTCACAGATAATCTTTGGCTTATTACAATTTCTAGTTTAGTCTGTCTTCTGTTGATCACCTGTTGTTTTTCTTTTTTACTTTTGTTTTTTTTTTTTTACTTTTCTATTTTTTTTTTTATTTCAGCATATTATGGAGGTACAAATGTTTAAGTTACATATATTGACTTTGTCCCACCTGAGTCAGAGCTTCAAGCGTGCCCATCCCCCAGATGGTGTGCACTACACCCATAGGTGTGAATATACCCATCCCCTCCTCCCTCTTCCCACCTGCCTAACACCGGATGAATGTCACTACTAAATGTTCACAAAATTGTTGATCAGTTAATACCAATTTGATGGTGATTGGTTTTTGAGCAAGGGACACTATTCTGTCCTTTACATTATTTCATCTGAATTATGAACACAGACCCTTTTCTGCATCCACACAGCACAGCCAATATCAGGCTGTAATTTTAATCAGAGTTTAATAAAAGGGTAAGGACAGTGAATGAGTATTATAGAATAGAGAGTGAAGTAAAACTTCTGAATAAGCCTGAGGGCTCTTAACTCTTCTCAGCCAATCTCTTCCTAACAACTGTTTCAGAACTCTAGAGGGGTTAGAATTTGACTACATTTATTTTATCATCCAGAAAAAGAAGATTCTTCCCTTGAATTCATGTAATGTCCTTTTCATGAAATTTATTCTCCATCCCAGCATTAATCTTCCAAAGGAACATAATTCTTTTCAGGCGTGTGGTAGCCTACAATAGAAGAAATCATCAGTTCTCTCCTCCTAAGTATGCATACCTTTATAGCCATGAAGAGGGGGTGTCCATTTCTCTATCCTCCCACTCTGAATCTGGCTAGCTATGTGTTGCCTAGATTAATGCAATGTAGCAGAGTAACCCTGTCATTTCCCTATCTTACCTTCAAGAAAGAGACCCTGAAGCTTCTGTTTTCTTGAAAGCCATCACCATATAAGATGTCTCATTGCCCTGAGACCACCAGCTATAGTGAAAGCCAGCCACAATGAAAAAAGCCTGTTAGAGGGAGGAGAATATCCACCCAGCCTCTAGCTGTTCCAGCCATCCCAACTGAGATATTAGACAGGCAAGTGATAAAGCTACTCTTATAAACTGAATCATGCCTCTCCCCAAATTCGTATGTTGAAGCTCTAACCCGCAGTGTAACTATATTTGGAGATATGGCCTTTAAAGAGGTAAATAAGGTTAAATGAGGTCATAAGAGTGGGGCCATAATTAAGAGGACTATGCCCTTATAAAAAGAGAACAAGACACCAGGAATGCAAACACAGGAAAAAGCCATGTGAGGAAACAGTGGGAAGGCAGCTGTTTGCAAGCCAAGGAGAGAAGCCTCAGGAGAAACCAACACTGCCAGCAACTTGATCTTAGACTTCTAGCCTCCAGAAATGTGAGAAATAAATTTCCATTGTTTAAGTCACCCAGTCTGTCTTAGCAACCTAATACTGCCATCTTGGAAGTTCCAGCCCAACAGACACTACATAGAGCAGACAAAATACCCAGCTGAGCCACACACAGATGGCAGAATCATAGAAATAACAAATTATTAATAAATCTGTGTTAAGGTCCTAAATTTTGGAGTAGCTTCATATGCGATGACGGAAACAAAGGTAAAACCTACTTCTATCCACAGAGGTTTCTGTTAGTAAAATGACCCAGACAAATATTTTTTCCAAGATCTGTGTCTTTTGGTGTTATTCATTAGTACCTCATTACAGCTTCCTACCCTCAGACTTTGAAATAGTCACTGTTCAAATAATTACATTTGACAATGTGGTGAATTACAATAATAGTTCATAATATGTACTCTCCTTGCACTTTTTGGGAGGGATAGTTATGCTTCTTCATATAAGATAAACTGTTAATTAAGGAACTGATGAATATTATTAACATTTGCTAATATTTATTTATGAATTTTTAATTAAATTTTGTAAGTGAAAGTGGTACAGACTTTTATTTTGAAGGCTCACATTAATAACTAATATTAATTAGTGAATATTAACATAACTTAACATCATAGAATGAATCTGAAGCTTTTCAATTTTTTTCTGTACTATGAAACAGATTAGGGAATATATTAATTATATGTTAACTGAATATTACAAATACTTTATTATTTGACTTTTAGAATAATTTGATAAACATTTTTTTACATTTTTTGAGCCAATAAAAGTAATATTTATTTTCCCAGAAACTCAATTATTTCACATGGATATTCAAATTCATTGGCATAAGTGTAGGGGATTTTATTTTTATTCTCAATCATACCCGTGGTATGTCTTTTTTCTCTGTCCTAATGTTATATTTTGTGTGTTCTGTCTTTTTTTCTTCATCAGAATTTAGCTATTAAAAATTAAACTTGCAATTACTTGAGAAACCTTCATTTTAAAATATTCCATTTTATTAATTTCTCTCCTTTCATAATTATTCTTTCCAAATATCTTTTTGAGTTATATAATGAATGTATGCTTAATGAATATATGGATAGATGGATGATGCCTCTATTAGACTGTACATTTTCTTTTCAGCTGCTTTAGCCATACTCCCTGTTACAAACTGAATTGCCTCCCCAGAGGGCACTTAAAGAGCTAACTAAGGTAAAATAAGGAGATAAGAGTGAGACCCTAAAGGGATAGGAAGGGTGTCCTTATAAAAAGAGAAATAGTAGATCTCTCCTTTGTTCCCTCCATATCTATCTATTTCTCTCCCTCTCTCTCTGTCTCTGTCTCTCTCTCTTTCCCCTCAAACACAGAGGAAGGCCTTGTGAAGACATAGCAAATAGGTAGGTGGTAGTCTGTAGCTAGGAAGAGAGTCTTCATCAGAAACCAAATTTTCCTGGCATCTTGCTCTGGGGGTTGTAACCTTCAGAATTATGAAAAAAATAAATTCTGGTGTCTAAGCCACTCAGTCTATTGCATTTTGTTATGGCAATCTGGATGCTCTAATGCATCCCCTATACTTGATATGTGTCATTTTAATTGCTTGAGTTATTAACTCTTCTGATGTTTTCCTGGTTATTTGGTTGACTGGAACTTGGAATAGTCTCTTTGCACATTCACTCACTCTGTTACATTTATGGACTTTTTTGACTAGAAAGAATATTAGAGATAATCTTGTTTAACCATTTTATCATCTAAATAAGAAATTTGGAGTCTAGGATGAAAAAGTAAATTTTCCAGTGTTTAAAATATATCATTGGAGGTCTATTTTTTTATAATTTTTATTTTAAAAGATTAGGGGGTACAAGAGTTCTTGTTACATGGATGAATTATACAATGCTGAAGTTAGGACTTTTAGTGTGCCCATCATCAGAATAATGTACATTGTACATGATAGGCAAATTTTTATCCCTCCTACCCTCCCCTCTTGTTAGTTTCCAATGTCCTTTATGCAACTTTATGAGCATGTGTATTAATCGTTTAGCTCCAACTCATTTGTTAGAATATGTGGTGTGTTTTTTTCCATTCCTGAGATACATCACTTAGGATAATGTTCTCCAGTTCCATCCAAATTGCTGCAAATGACATTATTTCAATCCTTTTTACAGCTGAGTAGTACTCCATGATATGTGTCTGTGTGTATGTGTGTGTGTGGATGTGTGTGTGTGTATATATGTATATATACGTGTTACATTTTCTTTATCCATTCATCAACTGATGAGCACTTAGGTTGATTCCATATATTTGCAACTACGAATTGTGCTTTGATAAACATTTGGGTACAGATGCCTTTTTGATATAATGACTTTTTTCCTTTGGGTAGATCGGGTTATAAAATCAATGTACACAAATCACTAGCATTTCTATATACTAATAACAGTAAAGCTGAATGTAAAATCAAGAATGCAATACCATTTACAAAAGATGAAAAGAAAAGAAAATACCTTAGAATATACTTAACAAAGCAGGTGAAAAATCTCTAAAAGGAGAACTACAAAACACTGACAAAAGAAATCATAGGTAATACAAACAAATGAAAAACATCTAATGCTCACAAATTGGAAGAGTCAGCATTGTTAAAATGTTCATACAGCCCAAAGTGATTTACAGATTCAATGTGATTCCCATCAAAATACCAATATCAGTTTTCACAGATATAGAAAAAACAATCCTAAACGTCATATGGAACCAAGAAAGAACCAATAACCAAAGCAATCTTAAGCAAAAAGAACAGATATAGAGGTATCACATTACCTGATTTCAAATTATACTATATGGTTATAGCAACTAAAAAAGCATAATATTAGTATAAAGGGAGAGACATAGACCAATGGAACAGAATAGAGAACCCAGAAATAAAACCATATAGCTATAACCAGCTGATTTTTGACAAAGCAGAGAAAAACATACCCTGGGAAAAGGATGCCCTATTCAAGAAATAGAGGTGGGAAAATTGAATAGCCAGATGCAAAAGAATGAAACAGGATCCCTATCTCTTGCCATATACAAAAATTAACTCAAGATGGATTAAAGACCTAAATGTAAGATCCTAAACCATAAAAATCCTAGAAGAAACCATAGGAAAAACTCAGCTTGACCTCAGCCTAGGCAAAGAATTTATGACTAAGACCCCAAAGGCAAATATGACAACAACAAAAATAAATAAACAAGATTTAATTAAATTAAAAAGTTTCTATACCACAAAGGAAATTATCAACAGAGTAAATAGACACCTATAGAATGGGAGAAAATATTTGCGAACTGTACATCCAGGACTAATATCCAGAATCTACAAAGAACTCAAACAAATCAACCAGAAAAAAGCAAATAACTCCATTAACAAGTGGTAAAAAGATATGAACCGAGTTTTTTCAAAAGACTATATACATATGGTCAACAGATATATGACAAAATGCTCAACATCACTAATCATCAGGGAATTTCAAATTAATACCACAATGAGATAACCACTTTACCTCTATCAGAATGGCTATTTATAAAACGTCAAAAAGCAATAGATGTTGTCATGTATGAAGTTGAAAAGGAATGTTTATATAATGTTGGTGGGACTGTAAATTATTAGTACAAACTCTATGGAAAACAGTATGGGGATTCCTCAAAGAAATAAAAGCAGACCTAACATCTGATCCAGCAGGTCTGCTTTTCAGTCATTAGGTTACTTGTTCATTTCATTCCCACTTAAAAGGATTAGTCTGAGAACAAAGTTTTAAGTCTGAATAGTAGAAGGATTATCTCCTGGCTTCATTATACAATGAGCTGGTTACATATGTAAAATAACTGTTTACCTGTAAGACACATGCAATAATATCCTGATGCCAATGAGGGAATGTGAGAAAATAATTTATAATTTACTGAGCACTGGAGTATTTGATGTCTTTTACTTCTTATAACAATTAACTACATAAATGGTCATTAGTTTATAAATGAAGAAATTTAATTCAGAGATGTTAATTTTCCAAAGTCATATTGTATGCATTATGTAAGATTTGAACTTAGATATTGCTCCAAAGATTCTGATTTTTAAGGATAATTTCTTTTAAGTAAGCAGAGTAAAATTTGCTGTCAGAATAGAGATGCTTCCCAACCCTCATGTAAGTGAACTGCTCACTTAGAGCATATTTTATTTGTAAGCATTTGAAATTTCCCATTTCTAAAAATGCCAAATGTCCATACCTGAAACTTTCAGTTGCATGAAGTAGGTTGGTATATAGCATTTAGGGACCTTGGGATAAAGGCGACTTTTCATGAGGCAGGGCAACACTGACCTGCAAACAGAATGCTTCAACAAATCAGTCAGATTTGCTTATAGGACTGATGTCTCCTGATAAAAATCAGCATCATGAAATTACTCTTATTTTGTGCTCACTTATTATGATATTGTACTAAATCTTATTAAAAAGTTTTAGATGTTCTGTAGTCTAGAGTGCTTATAATTCAGCTTTCCTAGCAAACAAAATTTGGTATTTATATAAAATGCAGACGACAAATGATAAGCAAATATATATCCCTTACAGAAAAAGATGTTTACATTTAGATATTAATTATGCAAACTTACCAAATACAGTCAAAGTAGAAGAATCAGGAAGATAGAAATAAAACAATTAATGATAATTATTCAAATCTTGATGAAATGTTCACCAGTAGAAAAGGTTCAGATATTAGAAAACAGAACAGGTATAAAATTCCACCATTTATCTACCAATTGCCTGATTTTGGGTGAGTTATTAAATTTGGTTTTAATATTTATAAAATAAGAGAATAATATATCCCTCTAGTGTTGTTAGGAAGTTTATTTAAATTATGTACATCTATTATATATTGTATTCTATCTGTATAAAAAATAAAAAGTGATTCAGAGGACAGAGAGCGAGACAGATAACATTGCTTAAAAAGTGGAAAATAGGAAAGACAAGCACCACATGCACTCACCATCAAATTGGTATTAACTGATCAACACATAAATGCACATATAAGAATAACATCTATTGGATATGGGGCGGGGGGAAGGGGAGGAGAAGAGGAAAGGAGAGAGGAGGGGACGGATATATGCATACACAAAGAGTGCAATGCGCACCACCCGAAGAATGGTCATATTTGAAACTCGGACTTAGGGGGGAGGAGGGGCAAGGGCAACATACGTAACCTAAACATCTGTACCCCCATAATATGCTGAAATAAAAAAAAAAGGAAAAAAAAAGTGGAAAATATACCAGGAATAGAAGAGATTTATCTCCAATTAGCCAAATAAAGAAAAATACTTAAAACATAGTTTAAAACACTTGCTTAAGGAATAAAAAAATTCCTGATATCCTTGACAATTGTGTGATGGTAATAAAATATAATGAAATGATGCCTAACTCAGGTGAGATATGTGATGATGGGAAGGTAATGAATACGGAAGTAAAGAGGGAAAACATCAGAAGAAGAGATCGAAGAAGGAAAGGGGAAAAGACTGAATATCTCTATGAGATGTACAACAGATCTCAGAGAAATGAAATTAATCCTACCTGAGCTTTGTCATTAGCTCTCCTAAGGGCAAAGAGTCATAAATGAAGTTAAACTGAACATGCTTGATGCTCAAAAATTATGATGTGATTAGGGGTCCCTAACGTTGGATATTGAAAGACCTCTAAAATATATGCAGGAGCCCTGACTTTTCCTGGGGAATGACTGGGAAACACTAGTCCTTACTGTCAATCTTGATTTCCTACTAATGATTTGAAATCTTGAGGTTTTCAATATTGCTTGATAGATATTGATGCCTAAGGTTTCAGTTACCAGTAGGTGGTCACATAGTTTTTGTTTTTTTTTTTATTCTTTTACTGATTACTGGTAACCTAAATTTTGTGGCTTACAAATTAATCTGATGGAAATAATTAAGACAAGTCCTGAGAAATTTTCTTTAGGTATCTGTCCACATATGTTATAGGGGAGATCAGGTTGAAATAGAACTAATGATGATTTAAAATTATATAAAAATATTGAGACAAGCATTTTCATGTATATACATATATGCATATATACATATACACAACTCTTCATCATTATTAGGTGAGAATGTAGGTGGCCAACAACCATTGATCAGTATCATTGAATTTCGTATCTTCTATTTAAAAAAAGGTAATGGCTTACTGTAAGTGAATATCCACATCAAAAATTAAGATATATATGAGTCATTACAAAGAGCTTGTTTTCATAAATGATAATTAAAGCTGTCATTAATAGAACTCGACTAACAAAGGAAGTGGCATATGGTCAAACTTACATATCAAAAGAACTTGCTTAAGTATTGAATGTTGAATTTCAACAAAAGTACAATAGTCTGCTTTGCCACACTAATTGGACCAACCTCAACAGGTCCTAAATTTCAAATTAAACAAATACTTTCTGCATGTTCAGTGTAGCAGTAAATTACATAATGCATTACAAATTATAGTTAAAAAGACAGTTTTCTTCTGAAAATGTGATACAAGGCAAGCAGGCAAGGATATGAGAAGCAATCAGCATCCTACTGTTTCTTTCTCTGCAGAAGAAATGTTTTTAGTACAGTTAGCAAAATATGTGGATCTCATTGGTATCTAACATTCCAGCCACCTGCTATTTGCCAATTTCACATTTTCTTGATTTGCTGGAGTTTTGAATGTTTTTCAGTGCGTAACATGTCATCTTAATGTAAACACAGCAGTGTTATATAATCTCTTTTGGTTTATGTTTGGGAGTGTTAATGCACTATACTATTGCTAGCTGTAATTTCCCGTGCCCCAGTAGTTTGAGAGAGGTATTTGCATTCTCAAATGTCCAAGTGAGACTGAAGGTTATAAACCATAAACCCAAATAAATTCTAATCCAATTAGAAATTTGTAAAAGAATTCTGATGAAAAGACCCAGGCTTTAATCATAACATGCTGTGTTAAAAAATCCCATGTAAAGTATTTCCACAGATGAATTATCGAAGATAAGAAGATCAAAATGAGTTCATTATTGTATGAACCTTGATAAAATATACACTGTCTATAGTCACAGGACAAATCAATATGTTATATAATGTATACTGTGCTCTAAATTATATATTATTATTAATGTTTTGTTGTTAAGGAATAAAAAAGTGCATGTTGTTATTCTTCACCAGAGAATAAAAATATGAGAGCAATATCAAGGGAGAATTACAGTCAACATTTCAATTATATGCTAGCTAAAGATTGGACTTTATAACTGCACTTAAGTGAAGAATTAATATCTGAAATAGAGATTAGATTCCAGAAGTCAAGTTTAAAATATTAAGCCAAAGTTAAAAATAAGCTAAGAAACAGATGAAAAAGTATGTCACTGAATTGTGCAGGAAGGTAACACGGATTAAAGAAAATTTTTTCAACTTGTCATCTTTCTAGCTTTTTCCAAATCTTACACCATATTGTAAGATATTTTTTGCTGTTGACTTAATGGCTCTAAAGTTCTGAAGGGCAGTGAGAGGTGGCAAGGGAACAAAGCAGGGTGGGTATGAAAATACAGGGATGAAAAATTAATAAAAGATAGAGAAGGGGTCACTTGGGCATTCACTAAGTATTACAGGTCTAAAGCTCAAATAAAACCCTGTCACAAAGTTGTTTCCTATAACATAGCTTACTATTCCAGGTAGCAGCAGAGTCCTGGTGATGTGCTAGCAGTCAGTTGATCAATGTATTTGTGCCCTAATATTAATATATAGCCTATCATCAGTCTATCTTCTCCTCTGAGACACTTAATGATGATTTTTTATGCAATTTATTTATGTATTTGTTTCTTGTTTTTCCTGCAGAGATCATAGCACAAAGGTTCTTTCACATCAAACAGCTGAAATGCAATGCTTGAAATCCTAGCCACCTTAAAACCTCCATATCATGTCACAAGAGGGGCTTGTACACTCCCAGACAAGGGCTGGTCAAGGTTAGAAAATGCAAATTTTTGTCAAGATATGCTACTGGTACCAAAAGACTTGGAATCCAGCCTTTGATTCTGATGGGAAAGTGAAGCAACTTGTGCTTCCCAAATGATGCATCTTAACAAAATCTCAACAGACATAGGTTAGAGGCTTTGAAGCTTTGATGTGAAAGATAGTAGTAGGTCCTTAAGCTCTATTTCAGAGCATAGTGGGCAATGGGAAGCCCACATCTCCTATCTCAGTGAGCTTCCCTTAATAAAAAGCTGTAATATTGACCCATACTTGTTTAATGTTTTCCAACATTCATCTCCACCACCTCTTCTTTGTTAACATAGAAGACCTTCTATCACAGAGTTTATCCTCCATAAGGCCAGGCATGAACATTTGGCCTGATCTCAGCCAAGAAACCCAAAGGAAAGTCTTTTGTGATGCTCTAGAAAAGAATACCATCTATAATTAAAAGTGACAACCAGAAGAAAAAATCTGCCTCATTGACCAGATGTTCATATACTTAGTGATAATATTTGGAAATCTAGAGGTCTTGATATCTTACTCAAAAGCCAATTATTTTTCAGGGTGCAAATCAAAGAAATGGAAGGAAATTTCAACAAGTTATTATTACATATGCAATTATGAAGAAAACAAAATTTATAATAACAAATAATGATTCTTTATAATGATTATAATGAAAATATATAATACTTGATATAAAAACTGTAGAGAAATCAAAACTACAATGAAATATCACTTACTCTAGTGAGAATGCCTTTTATCAAAAAGTCCTAAAGCAACAAATGTTGGCATGGATGTGGAGAGACAGGAACACTCATACACTGCTGGTGCGACTGCAAATTAGTACAACGTCTATGGAAAGTAATACGGAGATACCTCAGAGAAGAACTAAAAGTAGAACTACCATTTGATTCAGTAATCCCACTGCTGGGTATTTACTCAAAGGAAAAGAACACATTCTATAAAAAATACATCCACGATCTGTTAATATCAGCACAATTCACAATTGCAAAGATGTGGAAACAACCCAAGTTCCCATCAATACATGAGTGGATTAATAAAATATGGTATATGTTACCATGGAGTACTACTCAACCATAAAGAATAATGGTGAACTAGCACCTCTTATATTATCCTGGTTGGAGCTGGAGCTCATTCTTCGAAGTGAAGTATCACCAGAATGGAAAAGCAAGCACCACATGTACTCACTATTAAATTGGTACCAATTGATCAACACTTACTTGCATATATGGAAGTAACATTCATCGGGTGTAGCGGCAGGTGGGAGGGGGGAGGAAGGGTAGGATAAATTCACACCTAATGGGTGCAGTGCATGCTGTCTGGGGGTTGGGCATGCTTGTAGCACTCACTTGGGCAGTGCAAAGGCAATTTATGTAACCAAAGCGTTTGTATCCCCATAACATTCTGAAATAAAAACAGAAAAAAAATCAAAAAGGAAGAGATAAGAAAAATCTTCAATAAATTTGAAGTGATTGAAATCATGTAAGCATGTTCTCTGACCATTATGGAGTGAAACTGGAGATCAATAATGTAGAGAACCTTGGGAAATTGCAAACATGTTGATAACAAACAACATAAATACAAATAAGTAGAGGAAGAAATCAGAAAACATTAGAAAATAATTGGAGATGAATGAAAATGAAGATACTGATTTAACTGTGCACAATAAGTTTTGGTGTCTGTATCTTTATTTTCATTTCTCATGGAAATTTTCTAAGAGAATAGATTTTAGGTGTTCCTACCACAGAAAAATGGTAACTATGTGAGATGATGGACATGTTAATTTGCTTAACAGCAGTAATCATTTCACTATGTATATGTGTATATCAAAACATCATATTGTACACATCAAACATATACAATAAAATATAGAAAATAAGTTGCAGTATATAAAGCCTTCTTGTTCTGGTATATTATTTGTTTAATTTTTTAAAATATATATGCCTGTGTCCGTGTGCGCGCATGCACCCCTCCACACTCACACTCGTATCCATTTAAGCTTCTTGAATGAAGTCAGTAACAGAAATTCTTTCTCAAACATAATATAATATATCCAAATCTTCAAACTGCTATACAGTGGTTGCTATAGACTAATAAATAATCCAGACTTTAGGAAATGAATAACTTTGGACTATGTTATGAATGTTTCTTCAGGTCCTTAAAGCAAGCATACATGGTAAGAAGGTGGAAGTTTGCCTTCATGGACTAGTTGTCCCTGATGCCAAATATCTTGGAGAAAAAACGAAGTACAGAAAATAAGAACTTCCGGAAGTAGGCCTTATAAGTGTGTTTGAAATAAAAATATTCCCTCTGTTTTGGACCTGAGGTCAATTTATTTGGGTTTTCGTGGCCTGGGGTAGTTTTCCTGGTCTAAGATGCAGGAGCCATACAGAAAAATAAGATTAAGACCCCTTTAGGTGGTGTGGGCTTATGTGGTAGCTTTAGGTTATTTTTTTGATGTGTGTATGGTTCCTGTTATCCTCAAATCCTCAGCTAAGTTTTTGTTAATTGTACATCCTGCTGTAAGCTGTTTTATGGAACATTAGATGGTCAACTTCAATCATTTGGATGACTGGAAGAGCAGTGCATCATTCCACCACAAACACACACTATAATCACTCCTGAAAGCAATCAAGGACAGTGCGAGGGACAGCAGTAATCACCAATGAAGGGCAGCTCTGAGAAGCAAAGTGGCACTGTCTCAAGGATTCTGTGTTGCAGAGTCAATATTGTGAAACCCAAAATCAGAAGGCCTTCGTCTAGGAAACTCACATGTCCCTGGAGAACCCATATAGAAGGCCAATTTTGCTGGTAGGCAATTGTGATGCAATGGATCAGATATTAAAAAAAAAGAGGCTATATTTTTCAGTAAATATGCATATTTAAAAACTATGTGTTTTGCTAGTATAATGGCTAGATGTATTGACATAAATTTAAGTATATAAATAGATATGATTTTTTCCATTAAAAATAGAATCTATTATGGATCCAGTAAGACACTAGTAAATATATATTAATTTCCAACATGCAGAAGAAAGCTTTTCCTAGTTGCTCATAAGCCTCACAGTGAGCAAGATAAAATTGCCTTAGAATAACACAAACATCCCACAGTCTTTAATTTACTTTTGAAACTTTAAAACCGGAAACTTGAAAATGTCACAGAGCTAATGTAAGTGAAATAATGATTTTTGAGAAATTTAATCTGTAAATGTTACAAGGTGTTTTTGTTCCCATTTAGTAGACACTTCACAATTCAAAGATTTTACTATTTATTTTTATTTATTAGTTCTTTTCTCATATAGGAAGTAACTTAGGACTAACCAATACAAGTATTTTAATTGTTCAGCTCTTTCTTAGCTTTGTTAATTGTTTTATTTAGTCTATACTTTTACACATTTATTTTTTTTCAGCAGGGATACAAAATGATTTAAGGAGAGAAGTTAAATCAGTTCTAACCATAGATACACAAGATTTGAATGAATTTCTTTAATATAACAAAGCTCTAAAAATAGTTAAAAAAAGGAATTCAAATGGATTCATGTCCTGTAGAAAAAAAACATTCATTTGAAAAGAGAGAGCAGGTGTTTGGGGAAATGCTTTACGCTGAGCTATTTCTGAATCATTTGAAATCTAATTCAAGCACTTTCTCTGGTTACACACTACTTTTTAGCTTCAAAGCTCTTCACAAATAGCATCTAACTCCATCTATCAAATCACATAAGCGGAAGATGAAATGGAAGCAGAGGTTAACTTATTTTTCAATGCTGCAGAGAGAAGTAGCAGCAAGCAGGCAAATTTCCAATATTTCCTGCATCACTTTAATTCCCTGTGTTTCCATGTGGTGTATTACAAGGTTCAGTAGATGGTCATGAAATAACTGTCATTTAAAATTTTCTCACTTGCACTTTTAACTGATATTCCAGGTCAGTGGACAATAGAAAATTATTTCTAAATTGCGGTGTTCAAGGAAAGGATTTTAATTTTGTTTTATAGTACAACCTATCAGTAAGAACAAATAAATAAATTTTATATATATATATAAAATGTTATAACTTATTGGGGTTTTAGAAATCACTGATTCTCCAATGAATCACAGTGGAATTTTTTTTTTTTTTTTGCTTCAGGCAGGAAAAAGCAAAGAGATTTTTATTACCCCAGTTGGCCAGTTGAGTATACTAGGCATTTTGTCATAATATTTGGTGCAATTTATTAGCATTAATATACTATAGGAGATTAGCATGGGAGAAAAATAAAAGAAAAATAAAAAAATAAAATAGCCCCTGTGAAATACACCTTAATAAATTATTTACACTAAGATCTAAGGTTTATTTCGTCTTCCAAGGGTAGCTGGTTTCTTCCAGTTGACAATTCAAATATAATTTATCCTTAGGGCCCTCTTAGCATTATCACAAATATATGAAGAAATAACATTACATTTAGTACAAAGAGAAATGTATCTAAGGCTGACAGATCTATGCATAATATTTTAGAGATTATATAATCGTGCTAGTTATGTCTCTATACCCTTTATTTCAATTTTCCATTTATTCTATTCAGGCTGCTATAAAAAATACCAGAAGCTGGGTAGCTTATAAAACACAGAAATATGTTTCTCACAGTTCTGGAGACTGGGAAGTTTAAGATCAAAGTTCTGGCTGATTAGACATCTGGCAAAGGCTCTTTTCCTTATAGTTGGCACCTTCTGTTAAAAACTGTGTCCTCAGAGAGTGGAAGAGGCTAGGTAGCTCCCTTTCATAAGGATACAAATCCAAATCATGAGGGCAGAGCCTTTTAAAATCACCTTTTAAAACCTTCCTCTTCTAATATCAGCGGCTTAGGAGTTAGGACTCAGCATATGAATGTGGGGAGGTGAAGAACACAAACATTTGTATTTTAGTATTGAAATAAGATCTCTGCTCAATGAAACAATATTTAAAACAAGAAAACATTATATCAATATTAGAAACAAATGAAGCAGTCAGAAAATGTAGTGAAAGTAGAATTCCCATACACAAAATCAACTGTAACTGGAATAAAAGGAGAAACAAGCTCACTATTTTAAAAAACTTCTCAGCCCTCCTCTTCAGAGAACGGATAATTAGACACTCAAGCAGCAGCTGGAATTGGCTCCTTTGCTTTTGCAGGAGGACACAGACCATACTGTTCACTGAGATAATTCGTAAAGTATATACATTTCCTTTAATCAACAACATAAAACCAGACCGAAGATCATGATATCAAAATGTTTGATGTTCAAATTTTGTTAAAGGTCAGGTTGAAAGAATTGATATATTTAAAAGGAAGCTTGTAATTTCTAATTGGGCTACTGCATACTTTCTTATAGTTTCCTTAAAACAGGCCAGTTGATCAGAAAGCTGACTAGGTTGGCCTCTTTGGTTTTCTCCCCACTCCAAACTGGGACAATTTGGTGCTATACTTTAGCACCATCCCATGGACCAATATTAAAGACTGTTGTAAAAATGAAATGTTACAAGCAACTGTATATACAACACTTTATTAAAGGGATTTAGCCACCAACATTTTTGCCATCATTAATTTTGCCTCCACTATAAAATCCATGACTAAAATTTCTTTCTGAACAAAGGCCTGGGAACTAGTTTCTTTTTTTCCTCTGAGGAATCAGTGTTTGTGGACCTGATGGAGAAATTGAGGCAGCAGAAAATGTATTCATTTTGTTTAAACTACATTTGCACTTCAACTTTAATTTTGCAGAATCGTGGGCTCCATATCTAAGTTTTATATTTCTTCTCACTTTTATCTCTTCTTTTTGCATGTTTTGTGATCCCATTTTTAATCAATTTATTTTTCTCTTTAATTGCTTTAATTCATTCCTCATATCTCCTCATATCTCATGTGAAATCAAGTGAATTGTTATCAAATAAAAAACAACAGAGAACTATCGCAACTGCTACTTTTGTTTTTTCTGGCTTAAAGGAGAATTGTGACTAAAATTTGTCATGAACAAATGCAAATAAATTTTATGAAAAATACTTCTAGTATCGTCTACGTTTGAGCGACCCAGAGTATTGCATGGAATTCAAATATTGCTTTGTGGAGAAGGGTCTTGAAATATAGTATACTAATACAAATAGGAGAGGAACTTACACGGCAAGAAGGAAGAATCTTTCCTCCCCTTACAAATTTTCACAGTCAAATCTCCTATGATTACTATTCTATGGGAAAATATGTAGCACTCTTGTGATAGGAAGCGTAAACCCTGGGCTGTGAAACTTGCATTTCAGTCGTTAACATTCTTGCAGGACTCTTCAGTACCAACCTTCCGTATTATGTCTAGGTGTCTAATGGTTCCTCATGTCCAGCATCAGCCAATGGGATGACTACTGAAATTCCCCAGTTCCTACATAAGAACTATTGTCAGGAACTTAATGGCAACATTTCATAAAAAAGAAATGCTGAATTACCTGGATAAGCAGTAACATTTCTGAATCTAGTAGCGTAATAATGAAGAAATATTGATGAGGGTGATTTTGACTGCAAATCCCTACTGCTTAAGTGATGAATCTAGATTATTTTCCTTAATTTGGATTGAAGGTACTGTTAGACAAATTTTAGCTCCTGTTTGTAAATGCATTTAATTCAATTCTACTAAGTAACCCCAAACAATTCAATTTCAAACTTTGGCCAAATCATTCCAAAGTGTATCAGGAAAAATAAGCCAGACTAGACTAGTAAAAATAATTCTAATATAGAAGAGAGGACACTAGCCATCTCAGGACTAATGTTAACAATATGAAATTGACATAAAATTAGAGGGACAGAGCAATAAAATGGAACCGATAGCCAGGAAATAGGAGTCATTACATATCAGTTTACTATATGATAAAAAGGAACGCACAAAACGAGGTGGAAAAGAATTTATATTAAATAGTATTGAGATAATTAGTTAACTACTTGGTAAATTGATACAATTAGAGTCATATCTTGCCACAAATGTCTAAGTATTCTAAACAAATAAAATGGAATTATTTTGGATAGATTAGTTTTATTCAAATAAATTGATGACCTTAAAAAGCAGAAGGTAGATCGACTTTTACTTTACAAAAATTTAAATCTTCTGTATATAAAATAATAACCAAAATCCACACATAAAAAATGGAAATACATTTATTGTTATTATGACCTACATTTCTTTTTATTAAATAACACATATATACACAGCAAGAAGACGCAAACACTTTGACTTGAATTAAAAAATGGGTAATTACAATGAACTGATAATTTCCTTAGGCATACACGTATCACGCAAACATATAAAAATTACCTTCCTCCCTAGTCATCAGAGAAATATAGTTTAAAACAAAATTAGAAAAAAAAATGGCCTAGGATAGTAGGTATTCATAAGACCTTCTTTTGAGAGTGGTATGTGGAATATTCCTTTAAAAAGGAGTTCGGCAATATGTATTCACTTTAAGATGTTTCTGTGTCTAAGAAATTTTACTACGGCTTAACTACAGTGAGAAATATTAAACAATTATTAATTGGAAACATTGATATGCATGAAGATACTAAATGCAATTTTCTTTATACTAGCAGCATTTGGAAATAGCTTACATTTCCAGACATAGGGAAAAGGCTAAGTATAGGGTGATGAATCAACTTAATAAAATTGCATGCAGCCATTGAAAATGTTTCCTGTGATTAGGTGACGTTATTGAAGTATGCTAGGAAAATGCTTATTAGTTGACAATATGTATTAAGAGACAATGTAGGACTAAAATCATATCTAATATGGTTTTAAATACAGTCATGTGGCACATAACATTTTGTTCAATAATGGAATGCATACATCACGATGTTTCCGTAAGATTATGATGAAGCTGAAAAAGTCCTGTTGCCTAGTGATGTAGCCATCATAGCCATCATAACATCATAGTGCAAAGCATTGATGCTCATGGTGATGCTGATATAAACAAACTTACTATGCTGCCAGTCCTATGAAAGTATAGCACATACGATTATGTGCCATACATGGTACTTGATAATGACAATAAACAACTATGCTATGTATTTACACTATGCTTTTTATTATTTTAGAGTCTACTTTTACTTATTTAAAAAAAAAGTTAACTGTAAACAGCCTCAGGTGGGTCCTTCAGGATGTATTCCAGAAGAA
This sequence comes from Avahi laniger, assembly GCA_963575035.1. Taxonomy (NCBI): domain Eukaryota; kingdom Metazoa; phylum Chordata; class Mammalia; order Primates; family Indriidae; genus Avahi; species Avahi laniger. The sequence continues at coordinate 3,461 of CAUYSK010124905.1, read as the reverse complement.
GGCATTGTTATCATAGGAGATGACAGCTCCATGCGTGTTACTGTCCCTGAAGACCTTCCAGTGGGACAAGATATGGGGGTGGTAGACAGTGACATTGATGATACTGACCCTGTGTAGGCCTAGGCTAATGCGTGTTTGTGTCTTAGCTTTTAACAGAAGAGTTTAAAAAGTAAAATAAAGAAATAAATAAATTTTAAAATAGGCTAGGGATATAAAGAAACAAAATATTTTTGTACAACTGTTCAATGTGTGTTTTAAGCTGTGTTATTTCAAAATGGTCAAAAAGCTAAAAAAAATTAAAAGTTCTCAAAGTAGAAAAGTTCAGTAAGGTAGATTAATCTTATTGAAGAAAAAATATTAAGTTTTTTTATTTGTAATTATTATAAATACATAATAGTTGTACATATTTATGAGAAAACTGTGATGTTTTGATGCAGATTTACAATGTGTAGTGATCAAATCAAGGCAATTGGAGTATCCATCACCTCAAGCATTTATCCTTTCTTTGTGTTAGGAACATTTCAATTCTACTCTTTTAGTTAAAGTATGTAATACCTTATTGTTTACTATAGTTTCCCTATTGTGCTACCAAATATTAGTTCTTATTTATTTTATCGAACTGTGCTTTTTGTTCTCATTAACCCAGCCCTCTTTATCCATCTCCACACTACTCCACCCTCTTGTAATCATCATTCTACTCTCTATCTCCATGAGTTCAATTTTATGATATTTTTCGGTCCCACATATGAGTGAGAACATGTGACTTTGTCTTTCTGTGCCTGGCTTATTTTATTTAACATAATGTCCTCCAGTTCCATCCATGTTGTGGCTAATGACAAGATTGTATTTTTTATGGCCGAATAATATTCCACTGTATATATATATATATACATATATTTCTCATTTTCTCTATCCACTTATCTGCCAATGGACACTTAGGATGATTCCACATCTTGGCTATTGTGACTAGTACTGCAATAAACATGAAAGTGTAGATATCTTCCCAACACACTGATTTCTTTTCTTTTGGATATATTATTAATATATATCTAACAGTGGGATAGTTAAATCAAATGGTAGTTTTATTTTTAATTTTATTAGAAACCTCCATACTGTTCTCTCTAGTGGATATATTAATGTACCATTAAATAGTGTACAAGGGTTCCTCTTTTCTCACGTCCTCGCCAGCATTTGTTACTGCCTGTCTTTTGGATAATAGCCATTTTAACTGGGATGAGATGATAATATCTCATTGTAGTTGATTTGCATTTCTCTGATGATTAGTGGTGAGGTTGGGCAGTTTTTTATATATATGTGTTGCCCATTTCTATGTTTTCTTTTGAGAAATGTCTGTTTAGATGATTTTTTCAATTGTAATCAGATTATTTGTTTTTTTTTTCCTATTAAGTTTTTGAGCTCCTTATATATTATGGTTATTAATCCCTTGTCAGATGGGTAGCTTGCAAATATTTTTCTCCCACCCTGGAGGTTGTCTGTTCATTTTGTTGATTATGTTCTTTGCTGTGCAGAGGCTTTCTAGCTTGATGTGATTCCATTTTTGCTTTGGTTGCTTGTGCTTTTGAAGTCCTACTCAAGAAAGCTTTGCCCAAACCAATGTTCTGGAGTGTTTCCTCAAGTTTTCTTCCAGTAGTTTAATAGTTTCAGGTCTTAGATTTAAGTCCTTAATCCATTTTGATTTGATTTTTGTATATGGTGACAGATAGGAGTCTAGTTTCACTCTTGGGTGTGTGGACATCCAGTTTTCCCAGCACCATTTATTGAAGAGACTGTCCTTTTCCCAGTGTATATTCTCAGTACCTTTGTGGGAAATGAGTAATGTAAGAATTTATTTCTGGGCTCTGTATTCTGTTCCATTGGCTTTTGTGACTGTTTTATGCCAGTACCATGCCATTTTGATTACTACAGCATTGAGGTATAATTTGAATTCTAATAGTGGGATTCTTCCAGTTTTTTTCCTTTGGCTCAGGATGGCTTTGACTTCTGCATCCTTTTTGGTTCCATAAAAATTGTAGGATTCTTCTGGCCGGGCACGGTGGCTCTCGCCTATAATCCTAGCACTCTGGGAGGCCGAGGCGGGCTGATCGTTCTGAGCTCCGGAGTTCGAGACCAGCCTGAGCAAGAGCGAGATCCCGCCTCTACCAAAAAATAGAAAGAAATTAATTGGACAGCTAAAAATATATAGAGAAAAAAATTAGCGGGGCATGGTGGCACATGCCTGCAGTCCCAGCTACTCGGGAGGCTGAGACAGTAGGATCGCTTGAGCCCAGGAGTTTGAGGTTGCTGTGAGATAGGCTGACGAGACGGCACTCACCCCAGGCAAGAGAGTGAGACTCTGTCTCAAAAAAAAAAAAAAAAAAAAAAAAAATTTTATGTTTCTTTTTCCTATTTCTGTGAAGAATGTCATTGGTATTTTGACAGGTATTGCATTGAATCTGTAGATTGTTTTGGGTAGTTGGATATTTTAAGAAAATTGATTCTTCTAATCCATGAGCATGGAAAATCTTTCCATTTTTTGTGTCCTCTTCAATTTCTTTCATTAATGTTTTATAGTTTTCATTATAGAGATCTTTCACTACTTTGGTTAAATTTATTTCTTGGTATTTTATTTTATTTGTAGCTATTGAAAATGAGATTAATTTTGGTTTCTTTTTCAGATTGTTCATATTTGGAAATGCTCATGATTGTTGTATGTCGATTTTGTTTATCAGTACTAATACTTTTTTGGTGGAGTCTTTGGTTTAATGTAGCCTAAATGTACCATGTTTATAAAGTTTACAGTAGTCTACAGTAATGCCGTAGGTTTTCATATTAACTTATCACTCACTCACTGACTCACTCAGAGTAACTTCTGGTTCTGCAAGCTCCATTCGTGGTAAGTGCCCCATACAGGTGTATCATTTTTTTATCTTTTATTCTACATCTTTATTTTACCTTTTAATGTCTAGATATGTTTAGACAAATAAATAATTACCATTATTTCACTATTGCCTATAGTATTCATTATAATATAATATGCTGCACAGGTTTGTAGCCTAGGAGTAATAGGCTATACCATGTAGCTTAAGTGTGTATATCATCCAGATTTTTGTACCTACACTTTACGATGTTCCCACAGTAATGAAATCACCTAACAAACCATTTCTTAGAATGTATATCCACCATTAAGCACACATGACTTTATTTAAATATCTCTATAAAGGGAAATACTTGAAACTACACACATCATTGATAGTAGTTATGACTGAATATTTATACTAAAGATACACAAGATTTTTACATTTAGCTTTGTCTTTTTTTATTTGTTTTGTACACTTTATTTTTTTTATTTTTATTTTTATTTCAGGGTATTATGAGGGTACAAACATTTTCGTTACATTTTATGGCTTTGCCTCACCCAAGCAAGGGTTAGAAGCACACCCTTCCCCTCTACAATGTTCACC
>CAUYSK010124902.1:0-19572 GCA_963575035.1 Avahi laniger | reverse complement strand
GGCGGGGTCAGGGATTGATGTTCAGGGCTCAGGGGACAGGCCTGCAGACCAGGCCCCATACAACCAGGTACACCCTGGACACAGAAGGGAGATCTTTGAAAGAGCCTACTGGGGAGTGTGTGCCTTCAGGGGCAGATCAGCATGCCTGAGCGGCAACCCTCCCCCCAAAAGAGGGCTGTGTACCCAGCTCAGGCTGCGATCCTGGGTAGGGAACCTCCCAGCCCACATCACAGCCAGGAGAGATCCATTGGCCTGAGGTCCTGCTTGCTGGTAGAGGCCTGGGAGAGGCCACAGAGTGGGGGAGGCTGGAGGGAAGCGAGACCTGCTCCACAGTGTGGGTCTTGGACAGCCCCGCCAGGTTCTTAAGCCTTCAGACTTCCAGACCCACACCAGCGGCCCCCAGGTTGTCAGGCTTTCAGCTTCAGATTGACAGTTACACCACAAGCTCCCTTGGCTCTCAGGCCTTGGGACCTGCACTGAGCTATACCACTGGCTTCCCTGGTGCTCCAGCTTGCAGATGGCTTATTGCAGAATTTCTCAGCCTCCATAATGACATGAGTCAATTCCCATAAAAAGTCCCCTCATATATCCTTATATCTGTATCTATGTCTGTATCTATTCTATTTGTTCTGTTTTTCTGGAAAACCCTAACTAACACAAGCCCTAACCCCCAATGTGACTGACTGGGGAGATAAGGTCTTTTAAAGAGGTAATGGAAGTTAAATGAGGTCAGAAGGGCAAGGCCCTAATCCAATAGGCCTGGTGTCCTCATAAGAAAAGGAAGAGACACCAGGAATGCAAAGAGAAAAAGGCCATATGAGGATACAGTGAAACGGTGGCCATCTGCAAGCCAAGGAGAAACACCCCAAGAGGGAGAAATTAGTCTGCCAGCACCCTGATCTTGGACTGCCAGGCTCCAGAACTGTTACAGGTTTCTGTTAAGCCACCCAGTCTGTGGTGTTTTGTTATGACATCCTTCTCAAACTAATACAACCATCTTCTTTGAAAGCCCTGTAATGACTGCCATCAGAGCATGGCCTAAAAGCAGGGGCCTTTCACACAAGGCCTTTCCATAAGCCAGACCTATGTTGGCTAGACAATGTTAGGATACAGTTTTCGCTTTCGCAGCCTGAAATACCCTCAATTTACTGCCTTCCTCCCCTCTTCTCCCTGTCTATTAAATTCTGCAAGGCCCAGCTCAATTACCATCCTCAAGAAACTCTTTCACGTGACTCTATCCTCTTCTGAATTTTCCCTCCTCAGGATCTTTAATATATTTCCAATTGGCCGCATCTATTCTTGAGTCCCTCGACAATACACGTTTGATGCTGTTCCTGAAATCAGTCCTGAAGTTAGGGCTCTGTCTCCAGAAAGACCATCAAAGACCTTGAAAGTAGGCAGAATCTTTTTTTTTTCTGGTACTGCCCTAAAAGGACCTTACACTAGTCTTAGAATATTTAATGGTGTTTATTGAGTGTTTATTATGAGCCAGGCACTGTACTGAGCACTTTAAATGTATTAAGCATTTCATACACTTTATTTCATTGGGTTTTCCTCAGAAGGTACAACATTTATTTCCATTTTAAAGAGGGGTTAGCTAAAGTTTAGAGACAACAGTTGGTTGCCCAAGGTTGCTCAACTAAAAAGGAGCACAGCTGGGATTAAAACCAGGTAAGTCTGACCTCAGAGCTTATTTCTCATTCACTGGGTGGTATTGTCTCTTCATGGTACCGGCACTTTACATTGACTTTAATAGACCATGAACCTGGGGTATAAGGAAAAATTCAAGATCATACATGAAACTCTTTGAGTTTAAATTTGGTTCCAATTTTCATACTATGCCTAAGGTTTTGTAATTTAATGTATTATGCACTTTTGAACTGTTAAACTGTTCCTTCAGTGTGTTTCTGATATAACAAGATGGTAGAGTGGATTGAGGTTTTCAGACTTGTATTTTGCATCATTAGGTTTTATAGTCTCTACAAGTTCTACACTGGGAAATTTTGAATCTGATATTAATGTGCATTATGGTCTCTTCTCATTAAAGCTGAAGGTAGTAATAACTATGCCAAGACCCTGTGGTGTACACCTAATGAGAAAAACTTTTGTTAGCATTGACCTATCACTAAAGGTTCTTTCATCACACTATGGATTACAAACAAGCATTAGGTCTGTTTCTCCCAAAATCAATTTTCTTGAGTGTGGCTACCAATACCACAGACATACATCCAAATCAGAAAATGTTGGGCACATTAAGATATTACCTTATATTACATTCCATTATATATTACCTTATATCATATTATATTATGTTATGTATTATCCTTGTTAAAGGGTATATTGATATTAAAAACATGTAAGAATGAAAAAGGATGAGGATTACATGAATATATATACATCTACAGCAGAAAGTGTAAAAACAAGTGGCCAAAGAAGCCAGCACTGTGAAAATGAGTGTCAGAAGTGGGAAATATAAAACTTTACATCATCATAATTCGTGACATCTACACCCTTACAGTGATGCTTGGCGAGTTAACTACATCAGTCAGATGTAGCATATATTTGGGGTTAGCTCTAAAATACCCCATTTTCCTTCTCACATTTCTCATTTCTCCAAAATAATTATACAAAGTATACTGCAAAGCCCAGAGGGAAATTCAACATTTATGAAGAAAACATGAAAAAAATCTTACACAAGAAAAATATATTTAAATGTCTTTCTCCTTTGCTTCCCTGGTTTCTCGTCTATTTTAATTAAAACTCTTCCATTTAGGGAGCAAGTGATTTCATATCCTAAGTAACATAAACAAAAATGTACCCTTTTCACAGTGTTTTCTGGTCTTCATTGAATTATTTCTTACAAGTCCAAAAAAAAAGCCTTTTATAAAATTGATTAAAATAAATGAAACAAACTGAATGATTTTAACATGAACATTTTTCACTCTTGAAATTATTCCCCCATAGTATATTATGTATGTCTTTTCACTTTCATTTATACATAAACACACACACACACACACACACACACAACACAATCATTTATTCCCAATAACTTTCCAAATAGCAGAAGGTGAAATAGACCTCTTTCCTTGTTAACTGGTAACATTTCAATATTAGAAAGAACCTGAGGCCTTTGTCTTTTTTTAATGCAATCCTTAACCTGTTGTTTTAAATATCTCCCAATGTATGATATGTGTGCAGGCACATTTTATCCCCTTTGGCCATTTTCCGATTTGGAATAAGCCAGAAAAGATATAATATCTAAATGAAACAGTGATTTGTAGTACGGTTTTAAAAGATGCACACATGGCAAGATTGCTAGTACTACTAAAAGATGAAATATTCAGGTTAGATCATTTTTCTCATCAGAGCATCACTGCATACATATAAAAATAGCCAACTATATCTGTCCATTTATGAAGTATTTTTGACACAATTACTGAGAGAAATTATGCAATATTCCAGCCCAAAGACTTTTTGGACCTTCCTAGAAAATTACACGTATATCGCACTTGATCTTTTCTTTTTTTTTTTTTTTTTGAGACAGAGTCTCACTGTGTTGCCCAGGCTAGAGTGAGTGCCATTGCGTCAACCAAGCTCACAGCAACCTCAAAAACCTGGGATCAAGCCATCCTCCTGCCTCAGCCACCCAAGTAGCTGGGGCTACAGGTATGCGCCACCATGCCCGGCTAGTTTTTTCTATATATTTTTTTAGTTGTCCAATTAATTTCTTTCTATTTTTTAGTAGAGACGAGGTCTTGCTCTTGCTCAGGCTGGTTTCGAACTCCTGAGCTCAAACAATCCACCCGCCTTGGCCTCCCAGAGTGCTAGGATTACAGGCGTGAGCCACCGCTCCCAGCCTGCACTTGATCTTTTTTAAGGGTTTTCAAAAACAAAATCTCATTTGGTTTTCATAACAGCCTCATGAGAGTGGGAGAGCCACTCTCATTATTCCCATTTTAGAAATGAGAAGATCCAATTTAATGAGGCCTTGCATAATGTCAAAGCTGAGCAGAAAATCCTGGACTCTTCAGACCTTGTTCAGTTATCTTTCTACTATACCATAAAAATATGTTTTGTTTTCCTTTCATTTTTTTTAAAATACCCACTTACAAAGATGCTCATTACAAACAACTTGTGGTTTTGAATTCTATATGTAAAGATGGAAACATAAAGTCTTCCATAACTCTAAAGGGCTAGAACCTAGTATTATCTATAATAATTTTTATGAAATATTTACACTCTAGTTACTTATCTGTGTATCTTATATAGTGGGAGTCAGATAACTACAGTCTACAAACCACATCTGGTCTTCCAACGTTGTTGTTTTTGGTTTGATTTTTTGTTTTGTTTTGTTTTTAACAAAACACATCTGCCGCATCTGCTATAGAGTTTACCTTTTTTTATTTGTACCAAATTAACTTTGCTTGATCAAGAAACAAGTGAATGCCTATAGTTGGAAAACTCCATGCAACACCCATAGTATTAATACATACTGATTTTGCTTTTGCTACCAATTTGAATAGTTACAACAGAGATTATATGGCCCAAAAGCCTAAAATATTTATTATCTGACCCGTTACAGAGAAGTTTGCCATATCTGCTGTAGAGTTTACCCTTTTTTATTTGTACCAAATTATCTTTTCTTCATCAGGAAACAGGTGAATGTCCATATCTGGAACACCCTCCATGCAACACTCATAGTATTTCTGTCCTTAGAAAGGGAGGTGAAAGTTGAGAGTTCATTTGGGGAATATGATAAAGAATCATAGGAAATTCTATGTGACACAGGAATCATATATTGGGTAATTTAGAATGTTCCAGAACCTAACCAACATGTTATGTAGAGAGGGAACTACAGAATGAGGAGATATAGCAAATTCTAATAACCTGCACCTGGAATTTCTATCTAGGTCTTTAGAGTAGCAACACTGAAACACTTTCCCAAAGTAGAACAGAGAAGTTCCTGTAATTCCCAACCTCTAAGACAGAATGTCTTCAGAGACAGAAATCCCCACTTCTCTTTCCCCAAATCTATTAAAATTACAAAACATCCAAGTAACTCCATAGACCACTGGGCCAATTACCTTTGGACATACGCCCAGTGCAAGACACAGCACATAACAAAATTGAAATCTCAGGCCATACTCTCAAAATTCTGGCCCAGTCTGTTAAAGGGACCAACACACCTGTTAAAGATATGATGGCAAGCTGCCATGTTTTGCAGTAGTCAGAAGTTCAGTGTCATGTAAAAGACTTTTGTCCCTGGTGCTGAGATAATGAGCTTGTTCCTTCTTGATGATTTATGGGATGCAGATGAGAAACTGGCTGATTGAGGCTTTGGAAGATGAAAGTTTTCCGCTCTTGGCAGTAGTTCCAGTACTCTGGAGAACATGGTTTAACTGCTCCAGTTCTATTACTGCCATCACAAAAAGTCAAATAACAAATTATGCCAGGTGAATAGAAATGATGCGCATTTTGCTCAATTTGCTACCTGCAATAAAGCTGGAAAGCATTCTGAACTTCTTTGCAAAACCAAACTATGGTATTCTGATACATACTTACTGTCCTACTCAGGGGTCTTGTTTGTGTACACTAACCAGCTTGTCCCTAAATTATTACCCCTCCTTCAGTCTTCGTCTTATATGCCTATATTTAGGCCTCTCCATTTACTCCCTGTTAGCCACAGGTCTACCATTTTCTCTTACCTACTTAATGTACCTCAATAATTAAATTTTGCTAAAACGTGAAAGAACTTTAAGACACAGATATTATACACCTGAGGTTAATAAGTACCATCTTGTATCATGGACTTTGCTTCAAATAAGCATTGAATAAATTCTTCTGTCTAGTAGAGTAACCACCAGCCACACAAGGCTATTTAAATTAATTAAAATTAAATTTTTAAATTTACTTCTTCAATCACATTAGTGTATTTCAAGGGCTTAAAATCCATGTGTTCAGTGGCTACCATATTGAAAAGTACAGATGTAGAATATTTCCATCATTGCTGAAAACTCTATTAGACAGTTCTACTCTACACCTTAACCTACGAAAGTAAAATTATCCTTTAATCCCACTCATACTTCCTGCTTACTCTCACAAATGCAAAGCTTTTGTCTTTTTTCCACTTTTGAAGACAAATAAATAAATAATAGAAGGAAACTAATATTTTTTTGAGTGGCTTCTGTATGCTGAGCATGAATTCTCAGTTCACTCAAATAATTGTGTTTAATTCTCCCAATATAGTCTAAGAGGTTCTTTATTCCAAGGTCCACTCTCTCTGAGGCCCCTGACCTAGAACATCTACACAGTAATCTCTTCACTAATTCTTTTTTCCATTAAATAATCCTTTATTGACACCTACCATGTGCCTGGAACTGTTCTAGAGTTGCTGTCTCCCTGGTGCTAGCCTTAGGAATCCCAACTTTCTCCAGTTTTGGTCTCTTTTCCTTTCTTGGGAATTTCTACAGCTCCTCCTCTTGATATGAGCATAGCCCACTTTTTCTCTTTGAATATCTTCCCACAGCAGTTTTCCTTTAGCAATTCCTAATGATTCCCAAACCTGCCTCCTCTCCATCCTAAACCCTCAGCCCGTGGGCTGTAAAAACAGTTACTCTCACTGTCAAAATTGCAAGGCAGATCTACATATCCCCCACTACTTTTCATAATACCATTTGGAAATTCACAATTTACAAGCGTATCTGAAAAGCAATCCCTGTAGGATGACTGCTCTGACAGTCTGGTTGTCTTATTTGAACATTAAAATATATTGAAGGCTGTGGCACCTCAGCTTCAATCAGTCTTTGGAGAAAGGCAATATCTTATTAGAAATATGTTGAATCTTTCATGCAAATTCAATGCAAAGTCAATAGAAAGTGGTGAATGAAAGACAGCCACATATTCTTAGACATTTCTCCCATCCAGAGGCAGAGTGTGTTTCCCTTCCCCTTGGATGAGGCTGATCTGTAGGTTAACCAGTGGAAGATGGTGGAAGTGATGTCATATCACATCCAGGCTTAGCCTTTCAGAGAGCTGGCAGCTCCAACCTTTATCTTTCTTGGCAGCTGAGTCACCCTATAAGAATTCTGATGACTTGTTGGAGAGATCACATGGAGGAGTCCTGAGACCTCATGGAAAAGAAGCTCAGCCTTCTGGATGTCCCACCAAGCCACCAGGCATGTAAAGTAAGCCATCTTGGATACTCCATGCCAGTCCAGCCACCAGTAGTGTACCATACAGTGGTCTGAGTCTTTGCCATGTGGAGCAGAAGAGCCCAGCTAAGCCCTACCAAGTTCCTGTCCCAGAAAATTAGGACAGATAATAAAATAGATTTGTTCAAGCCATTAAGTGTCAGAGTAGTTTGTTATGCAATAATAGATAACCAGAACTTAGGGCAACAGATTAGCTGGTATGACTGGCTACCTCATTTGAACATGTTTCAACACAGTCCACCAACAGGCTCTTGAGGAGATGGCAAACGGCCATACTGACCTTACGGAGAGTGAGTCATAGAAGCATATGATGCTACTGGTCAGACACATATGATGTAGGCAAGGAAGGAGAAGGAACGCACCACTGGTCCCTGGATTCTTCGCCAGTATTCTATCTGCACACTAGCCAACTTTTAAGAAATAGCTTCTTATTGATATTTTGAATTGACTTGATTATCTCTCCACTAGCCTATAATTTTCTGAAGTCAGGAATTCCTTGTCTAGATGTGTTCCAGCGACTAGAGAAAATATTACAAAGGAGTTTTATGGCAGAATTCAGTTTCTAACACAGCTCTGCTACTCCCTAGTGATATAGCTTTGGGCAACTTAACCTCTGTGTACCTCAGTTTTGTCATCTGTAAAATGGGGATGATAGTGTGATATCTATCTCACTGGATACTAAGAATTGAATGATCAAATATTCTGTCTTGTGGAGAAATGAAAATATCTACTACTTGAAATCTTGCCCAAGGCTAGCCCCTAGTGGACTTAGAAGATCCAACAAAAGTATCTACTTGCACACTAAAGATAAATTACAACTCTAGTACAGACCTCAGAGGCCAGGTCAGACAGAGGTCTCAAAGTCCAGGCTTTCTAGCAGAGCACATTGTGTTGCCAATTGGAGATCTCTAATCCAGTTCTCTTTCAGCTATATCCATCTCATAACAGAAGCTGATTTGTCATGGCCCCAAACTGTTATTGAATTTGGGGCAATTATGAAGGAAAGGACAGGAAGCACTCTTTAATCCTCAGCCTGGAAAGCAATAGCCCAGATTCAAACATTGGTCCCTATACTGGTCTCCGCTGGCCCAAGACCCAGTTTCCCAAGGGCATGGTAAGTGCAGATATGATTGAGCAACTGGGAGATCTGACAAAAGATAGAAAAAGCAGGAGAAATGGAGAAACAAATGCTGAATCCCTGAGGCTGCACATACATGGTTCTTTTGTGCTGGAGATGGTTTCTGGTGGGCAGACGGTGCAGTATGGAGTGGCTGAAGCTGGGGACCCCATAGCTAAGGTGGCCTTTGTGGTCTTTTCCAGGAACTCCATAACTAAGTTTGAGCTGGGCCTATGGAGAAGGCACCCTCCATGTCTCCAAGTTCAGCAAGTTAGAGGGAATGTCAAGGAGTAGTAGTGCCTGACAGCCAAAACTACTAAACCGTAGTTTCAAGAAGAAGGAGAAAGAGAAGAAAGGAGTAGGAGGAGGAGGATGAGAAGGAGGAGAAGAAGAAAGAGAAGGAGGCAGAGTTAGCCTACCCAGGAGTAAGAATAGCAGAGGGATTGAGGATGCAGATTCTGGAGTTCATGAACCTGAGTTGGTTTCCAATTTCATTGCTTTCTTGAACAAAGTAGTTAACCTCTCCAAGCCTATTTCCTCATCTGAAAACGGGACACAAAAGTAGTATGTGCCTCGAAAGAGTTTGAGGATTGTTGTGAGGATTCAATGAGATGTTTCAGTCCACCCTATCTCATGATTTCAGTACACCCTATCATGAGATTACCCCATTTAAAATACCTCTTGCCCTCTTCTACTTTTTCTTTTTCCATTGTATTTAATGCCCTTTAACATTTAAAAATGTGTGTGTGGGTGTGAGTGTGCATAAACTGTATATTTAGAGTTTATTCTTTACTATTTCTCTCCCTCTACTAGAATGCAAGATTCAAGAGAGCAAGTATTTTTATCTGTTTTATTTTTTAATGGGTCCCAAGTACTCAGAATGTGCCAGATAAATAGTAGGTAATCAATAAATATTTTTTGAATGAATGAATAAATGGAGCAAAAGCACCAGACTTATAACACTCAATAGCTGTTGCTATTATTTGCTAATTGCTGCTACTTAAATCCTGTCTGGATTACCTTCCCCAGAAGTTCTGTGTTCCATAATGCTGATCTCAGTCCTTTCTTACAGCATTTATCCCATTTGTTTCATATAACTTCTGTATTTGTGCATCTTATTTCCTGTACTAGAATAAAAGTGCAATCATTAGATTATTAGGTTCAGTGATTAAAGACCAGGCCATAATGTGTAGTGATTAAGAGAAGAGGCTTTTAAATCAGACTTTAGTTTGAATATTCAGTTCTACCACTTACTGGGTGCCCCTGGGCAAGTTATTGTCACTAAACTTTTCTCATCAGCTTAATGAGTATAATAATTGTTCTGCACTCATAAAATTGTTTTGGGGATTAAATGAGATACTGCTTTCAAAGTGCTCAACACAGTGCCTGACACATAATAAACATGAAATAAATGTCAGCTGTGATTATTCATTGTTGCCTCCCTCCTGGTATTTTGTGTGGTGCCTTGCATAAAGCATCCTAGAGCAAACAATCATTGAACTAACACATCTTAAATTTAACCTGAAACAGCCTGAGGCTTCACACAGTTCTCTTAATGTTCTCTCACTCTGCCCTGCCTTGCCCTCAGTCCCAGTCCTCCCAGCCAACTGAGTTCCAGTTTTCCCCTGTGGACTGACCACATCACCCCTCGTGTTGTCCTGCTCCCAGTGGAGAGCCAGAGCTGTCATTCTTACAGCAGTCTGGCAGGTTGCAGATGACTGCAGACTGGCTCTCCACCCTGTCAGAGATTGGGTCAAACAACAAAGGAAGAGATTAGATGCCAAGGACTTACTGCATTTTAATGCTTGGTTCCTAGCCCATATTTATGCTAAGGGACAATAATTACAACAATATGACCTTGCATAACAAATGGATGTGTCAAACAGGTCTTGTCAAGTGACTTGCATAAATTCAAGCTTAACTTGTGATCCTCCAACTCACAGTTGTTATACACACACTGATCTACCACACTCATTTGTCAAAACTGAAAGGCAAGGGAAGCATTTATTCATTCAGTTCATTCATTTATTCATCTATGCCTTCAACCATTATTTATTGAGTGCTAAGCTAAGACTGTTGAATAAGACATAGTTTACACTTTGAAGGAACTTACAGTCTAGGGGTGAAGGTCACAGAAAAGTCAATGCTCTAAGAGAATAGTCCATATGCAAAAACTTTAGATTTGTTCTGGAAAGCTGAGCTGGTAACTGAGGCAAGTGTTTGGAAAATTGGAAGAAATATGGTGTCTCATATGTTTCCCTCAATCATCTAGTAATTCTCTCATTTTCAGCTCTCTCTGCCATGGCAAATTTGAAGACTCCTTTGTGTGTAAAAGGAGTAACATGTTCTATCATTGCTGTCCCCAGTGAAAGACATCCAGCTGGTTATCTACTTCTATCTTGGTTAGTGTGTTAATTTTCTATCGCTACTTAAACAAATTACTACAAATTTTGTGGCCTAAAATAATGCAAGTTTGGTATCTTGTAGTTATGGAGGCCAGAAGTCTAAAATGGTTCTCACTAGGCTGAAATTAAGGTATCAGCAGGGCTGCCTTGCTCTCTGGAGCCTCTAGGGGAGAATCTGCCTTCTTGCCTTTTCCAGTTTCTAGAGGATGTCCAAATTCCTTGGATCTTTGCACCCTTTCATCTTCAAAGCTAGCAATGGCAGGTGGAGTCTTTCTCACATCACACACTCTGGTACTAACTCTTCTGCCTCTCTCTTCCACATTTAAAAGACACTTGTGATTACACTTGACCCACCTAGATAATCTAGGGAAATCTCTTTATGTTAAAATCAGCCAATTAGCAACCTCAATTCCTCTTTGCTATGTAATATAACATATTCAAAAATCCCGGGGGCCGGGCGCGGTGGCTCACACCTGTAATCCTAGCACTCTGGGAGGCCGAGGCAGGCGGATTGTTTGAGCTCAGGAGTCCGAGATCAGCCTGAGCAAGAGCGAGACCCCGTCTCTACCAAAAATAGAAAGAAATTAATTGGACAGCTAAAAATATATAGAAAAAATTAGCCGGGCAAGGTGGTGCATGCCTGTAGTCCCAGCTACTTGGGAGGCTGAGGCAGTAGGATTGCTTGAGCCCAGGAGTCTGAGGTTGCTGTGAGCTAGGCCTACGCCATGGCACTCACTCTAGCCAGGGCAACAAAGTGAGACTCTGTCTCAAAAAAAAAATAAATAAATAAAATCCTGGGGATTAGGATGTGGACATCTTTGGGGGACTATTATTCTGCCTACCATAGGTATGAAAGCTTTGCTTTCACTCTATCATTACCATCTCTAACTATTCAGGGTGAAGGAGAGGAAATAAGTCTGAGTGTTTCAAAAAATTGGATGTAGATCATTGTTCTTATGCAGTGGGTTAGACGCAGAACTAACTCTTAGAACTCAAGTCTCGGAACACAGCAAACACCGTGTTATCTATTAGCAATTGATAGTTCTCATCAGATCCCCACAGGGTGGACAAATGTGGCTCAGATTCCATGCAGATCCCTAGAGGTGGTTTCAGAGGCTGAATAATCCATCAGATTTAAGATCTTTCCATTTTAAATGACCATTTCTCCCTGTGTCTCCTCATTTCTTCTTTAGTCTTTCTTAGAGCTGAAGAACCTCTGGAAATTTGAATAAAAAATTGTTGTTCCTACCAATATTAGCAACTTTTGAAATGATTGTTGAGGTCGAAAACTTTACACCCCATATGCAGTCCTCCAGTAATTCTTGCTGGTTCTACTCTTAAAACATACACCAGATTGAAGTACTTCTCATCACATCCATGACTCCCATCCTCCTTCGGGCCACACCACCTCATGCCAGGTCTATTGCGACAGCCTCCTTCACAGGCTTGTCTGCTTCCTCTCTTACCTTCAGAATGCTCTCAACCAACCCTGAAGCCAAGGTGATATCTTTAAAACTCAAAGCCAATCATGACACTCTTCTTCCCAAATGCTTCTTCAGTGGTTTTCCATCACACTCAAAATAAAATTCAGAACCATACCCTACCCTGTCTCATCTGGACAAACTCCCCAACCCCATCCCCAAACATTCTCTCCTCTCCTCCCTGTTCCTGATTTAGGACATTTTACACACGCTAATCTCCTGCCTAGGCAGCATTTTCTCCAGGTGTTCTCACAGCCAGCTTCTTCACAAATCAAGATGTGATTTGAATGTAGAGTTGCAAGATAAAATAGAAAATGTCCAGTTAAATTTGAATTTCAGATTAACGAGTAATTTTTTAGTGTAACTACATCCTATGAATATATGTACTAGGCATCCTATATTTTTATTTGCTAATTCTGGCAATCCTATTTAACACATTGACTGCCACACCAGAAAAAATTTTTTTTTCTTTGGGGCCACAATGTTTTATTATGAAAATAGAATAAAAACTTTGAAAACAAAACAATCCTTTCTAATTTAATGAAAAATTTGTAATTTTTTATTATTTTCTGTGCATGAATTACATGCAATTAAGTTGTTAATATTAATTATAACAATAAGAGAACATCAACAAGGTTTTCACAAGCCAACGGCAGGGTTTTGCCCAGGGGGCCACCCATCACGTAACATGTATGCTACAGCGTGTCAGCATGAGTTCCCTGCACACCACACAGCTCCCAAGGTAAAGACAAGTGAGTTACATATGCTTCGCGATGCCCTAGGTTCAAACCTAGTGTGAGTTAAATACAACTCACATAGCATTTAATGTGTTAAATGACATTTATTGAATGAAGTATCTAAATACCCTCACCTCCTTTACTTTCTATCTTTTTAACTTAATTTTATTATTAATATTATTGTTATCATTACAGCACTTATATTAATTGCTTATTAGTTTGTGTTTGTTATGTATCTACCCAAGTAGAATGCACTCCATGAAGTAGGGATCTTGTTGTAATCACACTGTAGCTCTAGAACCAGAAGTCCCAGTATGACTTGAAAAAATAAATGAATAAATAAGTTTCTTGGACCTCTGTGCTCTCATTATATGGAGACTCCCTTCTTCCCTTTAAAGCAGTGTACAGCTGTCTGGGCTGTAGGGAAAGCACCAGGAATTTGATTATCACAGAGTACAATTATAAAAGAAAAAGTCCCAAATGATATTTCAAAATATGTTCCCATTAGATATATTTCTGCAGATTAGCACTGGTCAAGCACTGTAACGGTTTCAGTCAATGTCAGACCCTCTACCCTAGGATGACACTGTGAATGGCATTTCCATTCCTGTTTGAGAGGGAGGAGGAGCAGCTGGCATGAGACTCCTGGAGGAGGCTATTTGCATTTAGTTGTCTGGACACTTAAGGAAGGGGTGGGGTTACTTTCCCAATTCTTCTCTCCTGTTAATTTAAATGCACACATTTAAATCAAGTCCTTCTTCCTGTCTGGATCACAATTACCATATTTGACATTTGCTAGTCCTCAGCAATGCCTGAGACTTGTGAATAATTTAGGAATGCTGGGTTGTTCCCTAATCAAGGCAACTGAATGGAAGTGAGATCTGGACTTGTAGCATCAGCAGCTCCCTGCCAAAAATGACACAGTTAAAATAAGAAAAGTGATGAGCACATTTAGAAGAAGAAGTACTATCCCACAGTATTCTGCAATATGCTCATTCTTTGGATATAATCTTTTTCTGATATTTATATCACAATAGCTACAAATGCTGACTTGAAACAAGGTTGGCAAGAATGAAGAGGAAATTCACCAGCCCTGAACCATAGATTTTATGGAAAAGTCTCTGCTCAAAATAGGTTAGGCCCTCATTCCCCAAAACCACAACGCATGGTGTTTGGTTTGGAAATTATGGTCACTATTTGCTCGATCATCAAAAATGCAAGTATCTACTATGTATTAACATTATTCTAGGTACCAGGGATAAAATGATTTTTAAAAAAATACACAGTCCCAGAGTACACAGAAGTTCTTGACAGAAATAGATATTCAAAAAACAATGCCATGAGTATATGTAAAATTATCCATTGTAGTAATTGCTAAGAAGGAAAACTTTTAAAATGAGATGAGAACTTAAGATAGGGAAAACTGACTTGGATTGGTGAGAGAAGAAAGAGCTGGTGTTGGGGGAGCTTTTTTTGAGGAAATAACTTGAAAGAAGAGATTCAAAGAATGAATAAAAATTAATCAGGTGAGGACAAGAATAGTCAGAGTCTTTAAACTGATGAGGTTCATGATATATTACACCAAAATATGGCACCTTTGCATATTGAATATTTTAAGCTGAAGCAATTTCAGAAATGGCAGAAAAGACTCTCTGACCTTCCCCTGCATTTCTCCCCTGAAGCAGGTCATCATAAGACCTTCATGTGAGAAGTGCCCTCCCTATACTTTGAGGAAAAAGGGATCCATATTTCCAAAGACAGAAGGATATGGAGAGGAATCTGAATGAATGGGCCTTGCTAAGTTTCCCCCAGTTATTACCATTAGCTCATACTCTTTGTCCTATCACATTTTTCCATGCCTTTCCACTCTTCATCAAACCTAGCATAAAAATGCTGAGGTTTGAACATTTCTTCAAATGTTCATTTCTTATGAAGGTTCCTGTGTCACATAAAACTTATATTAAATAAATCTGCATGCTTTTTCTCTTGTTGATCTGTCTTTTGCTACAGGGGCCCCAGACAAGCACTTGGAGCAGCAAAAGGAAAAGATACTTTATTTTCCCCTATCAAACTAATCTACATGAAAGCTCAGGGACAGACAAGCTTGCAGCAATTAAGAAACCAAATGGAGTTCAATATGGCAGGAGCCTAATGAGTCAGGGCCAAAGTGGCAAAGAGGGGCTGCAGAAGGACAAAGATCAGGTAGGATCAGGGCAGGAGAGGGCTCATTGGCCTCCAGGAATAGTATTTCCCTCCCAGTGCAAGAGGAAGCCACCAAACTAGTCTTAAGCAGGTGAGTTATAAGGACTAGCATTACATTTCAAAAAGTTCACTATGGCTCTTGAAAGAAGACTAGCTTGGAGCAGATTTCCCCAATTGGGAAGAATGTTCAAAGATTCATTGGAAAGCAAGAAAAGAAATATCAGAATATTGATATTTTTTATTTAAAATTTCTCTTTCTATATATGTTTTATAATGCATATGAAATACTAGCGCAGTACCACAGATATATTATTTAAAAGTAGATAAACATATATTGGAGGTCTGTACTTTAATGATAAAAGGACAAGAGTGCAGGATTTAAAAAAATCTGATAACCACAGGCTCGTGTAAGCTAGAAGCCAATAGAGAAAATGAGGGGGTGGGGTTTGAGATAGTTATCTGTAGAGGAGAGGAAAAATTTTCTTTTACCCTTTTAGGTTCTGAGGCTGAGGCCTGGGAATTAAGACTGACAAAAGATTAACAAGAGAAAAAGCATGAAACTTTATTTGATGTTAATATTTTAATTTTTATATGCATGGAGAAAGGATGTTAAGACTCAAAGAATGGTTAGACCCAGGAGGTTCTACACCATTTTAACAAAGAATGATAAATTTGTGGAAAAGTGACAAGACAGAAAAAAGAGGTGGGGAGTTGAGCTTCTAGGGGTGGTAAATGGTAGGAAGAAATATATAAGGGAAACGAATAAAAAGTAAGGGTCATTTTTGTCTGTGAAGATCCATCTTGATGCTTACATTCTGTCTCCAGTGATAAGGATTGTTCTCCTCCTGTTAGAGAAGAGGGGAAAAAAAGGAAAAACTTCACAAAGAAAAACTTATGTCCCTCTTTTAGGCAGTCAGGAGGAGGGCAAAGAGCTCCTCCTGCATTTGTTGCTCTTTAATTGCCTTTAGCTAAAAATAGTCCTATGCCAAAGTGGCATATTTTGAGGTGGCAGAGACTGAAACCCTTTATACTCAGCCTGCCTCTCCCAGATGATGCTACATGGAGCTGTCTATGTGAAAAGAAACTCAATCAAAAGCCAGCAGCCACAAGCAGTGTCCTTACAAAAACTTCACATCTTGGGATCATACTGCAGAGACCATTTGCTTTCCTTGTCCTCTCTATTTCAACGTGTCTAGCATGTCTCTACAGATATGGCCGCTCATGAGACTTTTAACTGTGTCTCAGTTTCAGCTTCTCCAGGTCAAGTGTATTTATCTGTTTAAGGTGCTCCCATGGAACCCTGAAGTGAATTCTGCATATTTCACATAGGCTACATTTTGAGTCATACTATCCTAAAGATATCCTCTAAATTTGGTAAAAATCCAATCAGGCATTTTCTTGAGATATGATAATAGTGAAGTGGAAATCTGAGTTGCTGTTGTTCATCTTCCACCTGACCTGAGATCCTTATTAGGATGCCCTCATAAAGAGTGATGAGCTGACAAAAGTCTACGATAGCTCCCAGGACTCATTTTCCATTTTTTACTGTGAGGCCATTCTCCAAAGCTCAAGGTATTGGCAATCTTTCCCACCACCTTCTTTGAGCTGAGCTCAGCACCTACTAACCAGGAAATTTTAAAAAACAAAAAACCAGGCATGGTTTTCTTCAATACACTGTGCAACTGGGAAATTTGCTGGGTTGTTGTGAGCCTGGATATGACTGAGAAATTTTACTGTCTTTAACCTCAATCTGCATAACAAAGCTGATATTGGCTGCTTAGCATAATGGGAAGATATTCAGAATACCATCCCCACTTGGGATGTTCAACAAAATACCAGCAGACACAGCTCCAAATCCTAGGGCTCAGGATGAAGAAAGAATTCGCCCTCCTTTGCCTCTTCCCACTGTGTAGAGGGCAGCCAGCCAGGGACACAGGTGTGCAGCTCATTAAGAACAGAATTAAGCCCAACGGGATAGGTAACAGCCACATGAAGAATGCTCTGCAAAGTAAAGGCACCCTTCCTGCTCTGACCTTGGGAAAGGAATCAGGAGGAAATTCTGCCTGCCTTATTTGCCTGTTTTCTGCTTTGCAATCAACCCAGTGAAAAGAGCCACAAAAGTGTTTTACCTTGAGATCTGCAGCAGGATGCCCTGCAATATAGTTCTTTTTACTGATATATTGAATGAAATGTCTGCTGAGTATATACGGTACATAAAGAACTGTCCTGAGTGGTGGGGGAGCTAGTGAAAATAGCAGTGAAGAGGATCAGGATAATATGCCACCCCAAAATACTCCACTTTGGCATAAGGACTATTTTGAATTAAAGACAATTTAGAAACAGCAGACACAGTAAGAGCTCTCTTCCCTCTGCCCTCCCTCTTTCTGCCTAAAAGCAGGACAGAAATTTCCATTTGTACATGTGTTTCCCTTTCTGATACCCAGAAGAGGACAGTAACTTTTATCTGCATAACAAACTTAACTAAACAACCCGTAACTACCATACATTTCCGAGTCACCCTCCCACAATTTACTGTCCCTGGGAATCTAAACTCCTTTTCCTTTGTCTAGTCACTTCTCCATAAATTTATCACCCTTTGTTATAATGGTATATAAACCCTAGATCTAATCACCTTATTGGGGTTTCATTTCTTTACTGTGGAACCTCTGTGCACATGAAGAGAAAAATAATATTTGTATGCCTTTTCTGCTGCTAATCTTTCTTTTTTTGTCAGTTGAATTCACAGGCTCCAACAGAAACTAAGAAGGTAGAAGAAAACTTTTTCCTCCCCTACGACAGAAAGCTGACATTCCAAAGGAACTCCAAAATATGTGAACACAACTAAAATATTATTTCTCCCTCAACATTGTTTCTGAATAGTAAAGATGCAATTAGGTTGAGGTGACTAAATTTTTCACTTCAACCCACACCCGTCTCATAGAATGCAAGCTTCAAATTGGCACCTTAGCAAAATTGCAGGTTACTTTATTCCATAGACCTTAGAGATTGCTATCAAATTATAGAAACTGGAAACAAATCCTCAGTGCCTAAGGTCTATTCTATAGCCTATTTTCAAGAAGAAAATGGGTACATAGATCCTAGAGTAGTGAACAAAATATGGGCCAGATAGAGGATGGGTTAGGAGTTTCTAAGTGTAGACTATATGAGGAACTAGAGCTTATCATCTTAATTTATTCTACATCATTAAAAACATCAAAAAAGTATGTCTGATTTATTTTCCTGAAAGCTCTTGGGAAGTTTTTAAATTTCTCTGAGTTCCTTGGGAAATAATTTCTGACAAGTATAAGTAATGTCAAATAAGAAACAAATCTGGACTTGGTAAGGAGAGACTTTATCCCAAAGGATTATTGCAAGAAATGCATGTGGGAGAACTATTGCAATAGGGGGACAGAGACTACTGCAATAGGAGAAACATTCTGACTATAAGATCTGTAAGCACGTCAAGAGGTAGGCAAAAGAAATTTTTCTCTTATAAAGAGGAGTAAACACGGTGCAATTGTTTGAAGGATTGCCCCTTCAAAACCCATGTTTAAATTTAATTGTCATTGTAATAATATTAAGAAGTGGACTTTTAAGAAGTGATTAGCTCATGGGGGCTGAGGATGGGATTAATTATAGGCCCTAATAAAAGAGAAAGTTTGGCCTCCTTTGCCCCTTGGCTCTTCTGCCTTTTGCCCTATGAGGATCCAGTATACCTTTCCTGCAGAGAATGCAGCATGCAAGGCACCATCTTGGAAAAAGTATATGGCTTCACCAGACACCAGATCTTAGACTTTCCTCCAAAACCATAAGCCAATACATTTCTTTACAAATTTCCCAGTCTTAGGTATCCTATTTTACAGGACAACACGGACTAAGACATACAGCTACAAAGACCCAAGTGTGGGGAAGCAGGACAGAAGGTGGTGTGATGGGATAGTGACCAGAAAAGGTTTATCATGAGGCCAGTATATTCTCAGTAGGGCAGGGACTGTTAAGGAGGAGTTGTGTGCCAGCTCAGGCTGAGAGTGGGTCAAAGTTCAGTGATCTGCTGGGAAAACTGGATAGCTACCTGCAGAAGATTGAAACTAGACCTCCACCTCTCACCTCTCACAAAAATCAACTCAAGGTGGATAACAGACTTAAACCTAAGGCATGAAACCTTAAGAATTCTAAATGAAGACGTTGGGAAGACCCTCTCAGACATCGGCCTAGGTAAGGAATTCTTGAAGAAGAACCCCAAAGCAATCGCCGCAGTAACAAAAATAAATAAGTGGGATCTAATCAAATTAAAAAGCTTCTGCACTGCCAAGGAAACTATCGCTAGAGTGAATAGACAGCCCACAGAATGGGAAAAAATATTTGCTCTCTACACATCTGATAAAGGGCTGATAACCAGAATCTATCTAGAACTCA
>CAUYSK010124901.1:0-43135 GCA_963575035.1 Avahi laniger | reverse complement strand
CAAAAAATTTTTTTAAAACATGCTAAGAAAAAAGAGAAAATGGAATATGGAATCATATAAAATTATAAAGTTCTCCACTAAAACCATAGAAGGTGGAAAAAGAGCAAAGACAAAAATAAGAGCAAAGAACAAGAGTGACAAATAGAAAACAGTAACAAATGTGAAAGTTAATAACTCAATTAATCAATAGTCACTTAGAGCATCGGCCATCAAAATGCACCAATTAACAGACAAAAGTTGTTAGAGTGGATAAAAAATACCCCAAACTATATGTTAGTTACAAAAAAAAATTAAATATAAAGATATATATGTATAAATTAAAAGTACATGGATAGAGAAAAATATACCATGCTAACACTAATAAAAAGAAAGGAGGAGGAGTTATATTAATTTCAGATAGAGCAGATTTCAAAGGAAGAGAAATGATCAGGGATAAAGGAAGCCATTTTACAATGATAAACGGTCCAAATGTCTAAGAAGATATGACAGTATTTAATGCGTATGCACCTAGAAAGAGAGAGTCAAACTGTATGAGGCAAAAAACACACAGAATAAAAAACATAAATCACATGGTCATTTTAATAGACACAGAAAAACATTTGTTGCTATCCAGCATCCTTTCATGATTAAAACAGTCAACAAATTAGGACTAGAATAGAACCTCCTCAATCCAATAAAGGCCGTCTATTAAAAAAAAAAAAGTTAAGGTTATATTTAATGATCAAAGACTGGTTGCTTTCCTCTTAAAATGGGAACAATACAAGGATGTCCTCTCTTACCATGTCTATTCAACATTTTCGTGAAGGTTCTACTAAGAACAATTAGGCAAGAAAAAAATAATAAAGGCATTCAGGAAGGAGAGACCAGATAGCTGACCAGAGACATCAGCTGCCAGGTGATCTCAGAAAGAAACGTTTTAGATGAAAAAGGAAAAACAAAACAAAAGAAAATACAGATCAGGTATAATTCCAATGAAAAAGTGTCAGAACCTACCAGAGATTCTACGGAAAATAGTTGCAGAGCAGAACAAGAAGGAGCAAGATACTGGCAGAGATCAACCCAGGACAGAGCGAGAAAGATAGGTGGGAACAAGGGATGGGGGGTGGTTCTTCTATCTCATATCTCTGGCAGTCAGTAGGCTCCTGAGCTGCTGGAGAGCTTTGCTACCCTCATGAATCCAAAAGTGGCTGCTGCCAGTGAACGGGGAGCTTCTTGGGGACAAAGCACCCTGCTGCCAGGTCCCTTGGGGTGGCTTCCCATTACCACGGACCTGAGCCCAGACGGCAGGTGCCATATTGCCTCTCTACCAACTATGTGCTTTTGTGCTTTTGTCCTCCCTAGGGGGCTTCAGCCCCTTAGTTTTCATCTCCCTCATTCCTACACAAACATTTCCTAACTCTGGCCAGATGCAGGAGCCACAGAGGCCATTGGTTCCCAGGAGATCTGCATGACTCTACTCCTGTGTAAATATCCAAAAGAAATAAACACATGTGTCCAGACAAAACTTGTCCAAGAATATTGATAGAAGTATTATTCATAAAAGCCAAAAAAGTAAAAATAAACTAACTCGTCATTAACTAATAAATGAATAAAAATGTGTTAAATCAATACAATGGAATATTGACAATGAAAAATAATAAGATACTGATACATGCTACAACATGGATTAACCTGGAAAAAATTTTGCTAAATGAAAGAATCCAGTCACAAAAGGCTGCATTTTATATGATTCTATTTATAGAAAATATCCAGAATAGACAAATATGTAAGAACACATAGATTTGTGTTTGCCTAGGACTGGGGAGGATGGGAGGAATGGGCAGTGACTGCTAAGTACAGGGTTTTTGAAATTTAAAAAAAAAAATTTTGATGATGAAAATATGTCATGCCTATGAATTAGAAGATTTGATATTGTTAAGATGTCATCTCTTTCCCAAATGGTTTTTATATTCAATCCAGTCCCAGTGAAAATCTCAAAGATGTTTTTGAAGAAATTGACAAGATCATTCTAAAGTTTGTGAAAATATAAAGGACCCAAAATAGTCAAGACGGTGTTATAAAAACTAACTTGCAGTACACACACTATCTGATTTCAAATTTTACTATACAGCTATAGTAATTTCAAAAAGTGGTTGTGTTGGTATATTGATAGCCTTATAGATAATGAAACAGAATAAAGAATCCATACATATTGGTCAATTAATTCTTGACTAAGGTCACTAAGGGTAACTCATTGTAGTAAAAGATAATCTTTTCAGTAAAAGTTGCTGGAACAATTTTACATCCATGCAGAAAACAATTAACCTCAATGTTCACCTCATATTATATACAAAAATAAATGAATTCAGATAGATTGCATAAATATAACACATTAAATATGAGACTAAATATAAAAAATTAAACTGTAATTCTGAGAAGAAAATGCAACAGAAAATACTTTTGACATTGAAGTGAATAAAGATTTCTTAGGTTTGACACAACAATCTAAACCATTTTAAAAATGATAATTTGTACATCATCAAAATTCAAAAAAGCAATATAAAATGATACAAACTAAAGTTTCCTCTTCAAAATATACTGTTAAGAAAATGAAAAGGATCTGGGCATGGTGCTGTGTATGAGTAGTCCCAGCTTCTTGGGAGGCTGAGGCAAGAGGATCACTCGAGCCCAGGAATTTGAGGCTGTAGTGCATTATAATTTCACCTGTGAATTTACTGCACTCCAGCCTGGGCAACATCACAAGACCTAATAGTAATATAATTATTATATATAATAGTAAATCCAAAAATTATAATGATAAATAAATAAAAGAAAGTGAAAAGGCAGAGTATAAACTGAAACAAAATATTTGAAAAGCTTATATTCTACAAAGGATCTGTATCCAAAATACATAAAGACATTTTGGAAGTTAAAAGCAAGATGACAAAGAATACAATAAATAAAATGAATAGGATGTTTTAACAAATACTTTATCAGGAAAGATAACTGAATGGTAAGTAAGCACATAAAACATTAGATATCATTTGTCATTAGAGAATTGAACTTTGAAACTGCAATGAGATATGGATATATGCCCACTATAAAGGGTTAAATTAAAATGGTTATTTAATTGATAGAACAGAAAAATAAAAAATCTGACAATATAAAATGTTGGCAAGGATGGGGAACAACTGAAGCACTTATATGTTTCTGCTAGAAATTCAAAAGAATACAGTTATTTTCAAAAATATTTGGCAGTTTCTTATAAAGTTAAAATATAATTTCCATGTGACTCAGCCATCTCATTTATAGATCTCTACCTAAAAAATGTAAATATATGTCACAAAAGATATGTGTTTTTTGGTGAAGGTGATATATATAAAAGAATGCTCATAGCAGATGTATTCATAATAGCGTCAAACCATAAATAACTCACATGCACATCAATTGGTGTATGTACAAAAGGTCTATGATGTATACTTATATAATGGAAAAGTGTGTATATGTGGAGGTAGAGTGTGGAATGACAGACAATGGAGACTCAGCAGGGTGAGAGGTGTGAGGGGGGTGGATGATGAGAAATTATTTAATGGGTACAGTGTACATTATTTGGGTGATGGATATCCTAAAAGCCCTGACTTGACCATCATACCATCTATGCGTGTAACAAAATTGCACTTGGACCCCATAAATATATATGAATAGAAAAATAAAAAAGGATGAACTACTGATACATGCAACAACATGAGTGGGTTTTAAACATGGTGTGCTAGATGAAAGAAGCCAGAGTAGGCTGTGTACTACATGATTCAATTTATATGAAATATGAAACTCTAGCAGTGATAGAAAGTAGATCAATGTTTACCAGGACAGGATTGTGGCAAAAGAGATTACAAATTGTTATCAAGGGATTTTTGAGAGGGTGATAGAAATGTTTAATATCATTATTGTGGCTGTGGTTATATGGCTATTAATTTGTTAAAACTTATTCAACTCTATATTTAAGTCTGATGGTTCTTCTTATATGTAAATTATCTCAGTATAGCTAATTACAATAGAAAAGAGATAAAATATGGATATCCTAACCCAACTATAGATTCTGAAGTGTTTTTTCTTTTCCTTTTCTTCTGTTTTTTGAGTACATAGGGTGTTAAATCTTTCTTCTTCCTTATCAATGCCTAATCACTACAGAATAGACTGCTTGCTAAATTTCAAAGTGGACTACTGCATTTCGTATTCTATAATCATCTACTAGCTTGGGATATTGCTCACAGTTGCCTTCAAAAACAAACTAAGCATTGTTTTTTCAAAACATGTAAAGGATTTAAAACATGAATATACAATGGTTTTTATATCAGTAGAAACAAAAATGTATATAATTTGTTTTTGAATTTTAGTCAATAGGTTACTGCTATCCAAATATTCTGCTTATATGAAGAGCAAGTCATTAATTTATTCATAAACTTATTTAAAAAATCATGTCATTCAAAAGTGGTAGAACACATTATATTTTTTTGAGGAGAATGTAAGGTTAAACATCACAGATAGAAGAGATCATATTTGAGACGGTAATTTAAAAAGTTGGAGTTATTACATGAACAAATTTGAGAGGGTCACTCAACTAAAAATAAATAGCACATATAAATTTTTTCATAAAGGAATGTCAAAATACAAATATGAACCTTGAAATTGTATTTCAGCTTCTGGCCGGAAATATGCTTTGTAGCCAATAAACAATAAAACATTTTCTTCCTATTCTGAAATTACAAACTTTGTAGAATCATTTGACACTATTGAAGATGTCCAACAAGCAAACCTTGCCTCTTACACTTTTATAAACAAGATGTTAAAAATTGCAGTAGGGAATCTTAGATACAAGTTGGAATTGATGCTAAGATCCACGGTCAGAGTCTACTTCTGTAAAAAGTAAGGACACTGATTATATGTTCCCTTACTGAAGAGAAATAAGTTCTCTTATGAAGGTGGGAGGTCTCATTGGTTCCAGAGGGCCTCTTGACAGGGAAGCCTTAGCCATGAAGCACAGTAGATACAGTATCAAAGGTCCACGGTGCTTTTAGGGACCCATGAAAATATTTTCATTAATTTTAAAACCAAAATAAATCAAGCTGGATCATAGCTGTCTTTATGCCAACACAGTCATAAAATATACTTAACCATCTGATCCTAAATTGGTGTTCAATATTTGAACAAAGTTCATGGATCAGTGAACATTTGCATGCATCACAAATGGGTGCTTTCTGACAATGCTGAATCATCTCAAGGGGCAGGTTGAGAGGATGCCTACTTTGCACATGCATCACAGCCACTGAGTGGTAAGCAGACATGGGTGGGGAAGAGTGTTAGGAATTAGAGTTATAATACCTAAAACTGAGTTGCTTGATGCCCTCATTTTACATGCCAGAAATTGACAATCCCTGCCTTTCTCCTCGTACTAGACTACATTTTTTGAAACATGAATTGAAAATAAATGGTCATTAATGGACCACTCTTCTCAGTAGTAGAAAAGAATCTTACTCAGGCTGTTAATTACAATTATTTATCCCATCATGGTTTGTTTTGCTCTGTTCTGCCTGAGAAATGCATCATACAGTGATCTTTATGTTCAGACACTCTTACAAGGCTTCCCACTGTGCAGTTCTTCACTCCTCATCCCACACTGAAACCCAGCCTGTGTGAACCTAAGATTTTATTTCTTCACTATTATGCATAATAAGAATTACAATTTGTTTGTCTATGATTAATTACTGCTTTTCCCAAGAGATGCAATGCTGAATGTTTTCATATGCTAATATATGCCAAGCTGCCAGTGCTAACTCAGCTCTCTAATCCTAAAACTCACCTTAAGTGAAAGAATTTCACTGTGTATTGCCAAAATTGTCATTCTCCTGGAGATGAAATAAATATCTAAGAAGTGTTTCAATAATAGAGCTGCTTCACAGCTGACAGATCATTCCTTGTTATCAAAAGGCAAATATATGTCAATGTGAGCATTACTTAAGACTCATGAGATAATTGCTTCCATTTGCCTGACAATCTGATAATGTCATTTGCACAATTGTGAATGGTGTCAACACTGAATGAATGTTCTTGAACTATACTAAAGGTGTGAAGCGCAGTTGGGGGAAAAGGGCTTCTATTGAAGTGTCTCTGTCACATGAAATCCTAGATAATTACCTCTTCAAAAATTTGTGTCCTTGACTCAAATTCAGTCCTGAATTTATCCTCAAAACAGAGAACAGATCCAAGACTCCAAGTGGTCTAAGAAATATGAAGCTTTCCAATAATTGCTGTAAGTTCAAAATCATATTAATTGGTATATTCAGAGAAGTCCATATAGTGGACAGGTATATGCTTGTAACAAGCTGTGTGAAGGTTATGGGAGAAATACATATTTTAGAATCGGACTTTTCTCATCCCAAACCCCATTAAGTTTTATGATATTAGTTAAGTTTTGTCATCGTTTTTTTAACTTCTTTAATTATACTTTTCTTATTTGTTTAAATGGATATAATTCTACCTATTGCTAAATACTTTTATGGAGATTAAATGTGCTAATAAACAAAAAACTATTATTGTTATTGGCTCAGGTTAAATACTTAGAATAATTTAATTATGGTTGCTAACACAACTTCATGTGTATTTCATTAAGTTCTTAACTTTTGGAAGGCTTAATTTATTTATCTACCTAATGCATCAAAGAATAAATCGAATGTAATGCTAACTTGCTTGAGGTGTTATGATGGTCACATGAGAAACACAAATATCTCAACGTGATGTATAGCACGAAGATGTCTTTACAAAAAAATTGTTTATTTTCTGCAATCAACAAGTAAAATAGAAAAAATATTATATATGCTTTTTCATATGCCAGCATTGACAAGCTTCAAAATTAACTGCAGTATATTTCTATTTTATTATTCACCTGAGCTGGTGCTAGCAGCAGATTCTGCCTGGAGTAATTGTTCAGATCAGTGGTCTATGGCCAAGGACAGAAGAAATGAGACTTTTAATTAATACAGAGTAGAAACCAGAGAGATATAATAGTTGGGGCATCTGCTAAACTATAAATCTCTGAACAGAAATGACCCTTTGTTTGATTGCAATTCAATATTTGGAAATTATAAGATGCAACATGAAGTTTATCTCGAATAAATAGTTTTTATTTGACTTGGAATGTAAACCTACAGTGCATGAATGCATGTCCAATTGAAGTTTGTCATCATAGAATAGAAAAGGAGACTTAACATATTTTATTAAATACATGCACTCATAACCCAAACACCTACTAAAATGATAGTAGGTGACTCATTTCTTTTTCTTTTAATTAAAACACGGAAGTACTAGAAGACTGAGAAAAGATATTTGCACATGAGAACAGTCTGCACATATTTAGAAGATTTATAACAGTTAAATCATTGTTAATTTTCATAACAGAAGTTAGGGAATCAGAAGTAAAAATGTAATATTATAAGGCAAAAAAAGTGGACTCACCAGGAGTTATCTCAGTGAGGCTCAGAAATCGGGAGCAGGGATGTGTGATGGCCAAAAGACATGTAAGCAACAGTTAGAATTCCACTTCCACTGTCTGTCCACAACTCATGCAGGCCATTTTCTTCTCAGGACAAACTGAATCAGAAACAGTCTTGATGTGGGGACACTTGGCACAGCAGAAGATTTGAGAGAGACGCAACTGTAAGTGGAAGGAATGTCTAAGTGCATGTCTACTCACTGAAATGTGAAAGTCAGCTTACTCAGACTCTTTCCCTGCTGTGTGGTTCCCAGGATTCTGGCAGCCATATTTATAGAGTCCTTATTGGCAATTTGGAGGCTCTTTTTTTTTTTTTTTTAGAAATTAAATACTTCTAGGAAAAATAAATTTAAGTTTTCTCCCTTTGCCCTCCAATGAGTTCACTAATTGACAAATACCAATTATTGAAGCAGAGTGCTCCAGAACACATTTAAGTGATTTTCAAATATGAACAGTAATCCAAGTATCACTAGACATTTGATGAGGTTCTCTATTATTAAGCTAGAAACCGGAACAAATGAATGAGGAAGGAAAGAAGTTGGAAGAAATGAACAGTTTTTGGAGAAGACAATCAAAGCCTCATATCAATGGCAACATGTAATATTTTTACAGGAAGTAAAAAAAAATATTTCAACCAAGAGACAAGATGAAGATGCTATATAAAGGAAATAGAAAATAATGAAGAGTTCTGGGAATGATAGCCTAAATTAATAAAAAACAAAAAAACTATACATCTGTGGGATGATAATATCAAGGAAATCATTGGGAAAGTAGTATAAAATAATCAAGGATATAAATCAAGAATCACACACAAAGATCTTTATTGTGTGTGAAACCATTTAATGGTTCAATATATTTTAGAGTCACACACTCGCAAACATTTACGTGGCTAACAATACATTCAAATGATATGTTGTAAACACTATTAGACACATATGCAAATATTATCTAATGACATGACTTTCACACACAAGTACTGAAAAATATGAAAAATACATTTGTTACCAGTGGTTTCCATTGAGTTTCTCAGTTATAAGGTAAAAAATGATTTTTTTTAAAACTTGTCTTCATTTTCTAAATTGTATACAATCAGTATATATTAGTTACTTTGAGCAATCTAATTTATAAAATAAAAATTAAAAAAAAATTTTAGCTTAAGTTTCTTCATACCCTATATTGATTGTGTTAAATGAATTTCTTCTCTGTCTTAGAAGTGAGTGTAACTATGTCATCTATTGATTTGACTGCAACATTTATTGAGCGTTTATTATATGCCAGATACCGTGTTAAGCACTGAGAGTATAGTGTTCACTAGATAAGCCAGTCTTTGCTATCATGAAATTTACATTCTACAAAAGAAGATAACTAAGAAACAAAAAAGCACATACATAAAAAGAAAATTATGACTTGTATTACTAAAAAGTGACTTGAGGAAAAACATAAGTTGATAATAAGGAATATTGATTCTTATTATTGATTGGTCAAGAAAGCCCTCTCAAAAACAGTTGACTTTTGACTTGAGAAATTAGATTATAAAGCCAAATAAAAGAAGTACTGGGAAGGAAAAGGAAAAGGACCGGCAGGCATTAACCTTCAAAGAAAAATCTCAATATATCCAGAAACAAAAAGATGGTAAAAACATAATTAGCAAAGGGAAGAGAGGCATGACATAATTTTGGAGAAATTGGGAGAGGTTGCAGTAAAAATCTTGAATTGTGAATCTAATCAATGGGCCTCTGATTTTAAGCTGGGATTAATATGATCCACTTTACAAGATCATTATGATTGTCCAGTGATGAATAAATGAGAAGGTGTGAGAATGAAAGCAGGAAACATTGGTAAGTTACTACATTACCCTCTGTAATGCAAACTCAACTACATATCGTACATAAATGAATATGACTGTCAATATTCCAATCAAACTTTATCTACAAATAAGCTTATAAATTTATCTGGCTTGTGTGCCACAGTTTTCAGATTCCCGATATTTAAAAACATATGTAGGGGCCGGGCGCGGTGGCTCACGCCTGTAATCCTAGCACTCTGGGAGGCCGAGGTGGGCGGATTGTTCGAGCTCAGGAGTTCGAAACCAGCCTCAGCAAGAGCGAGACCCCGTCTCTACTAAAAATAGAAAGAAATTAATCGAACAACTAAAAATATATAGAAAAAATTAGCTGGGCATGGTGGTGTATGCCTGTAGTCCCAGCTACTCGGGAGGCTGAGGCAGAAGGATCACTTGATCCCAGGAGTGTGAGGTTGTTGTGAGCTAGGCTGACGCCATGGCACTCACTCTAGCCCAGGCAACAAAGCGAGACTCTGTCTCAAAAAAAAAAAAAAAAAAAAATATATATATATATATATATGTAGGGAGCTGTAGATATTGTTAAGGAGTTTTTGTTTTAACCTGATGAAAATTGTATGGCTTTAGCATGGAAATAAATGATGGTATTTATATTTTGAAGATGAATCTGTCTAAGATTTTGATAAAGGATAATGAAATGAAGTAAACCAGAGAGAAAACTATAGAATAATTATTGGCTATTGCAATCGATAGCTCTTGCTAGGGCAATAATTATTGGAAGGGTGACAGAGAGAAGAATTCAATATGTATATGTATGTGTATGGCATGTGTGTGCATATGTTTGTGTGGGTTTGCAAGCATGCACATGTATAAACCCCCCATAAAGATAGAAGTTGTATAATTTGGCATTTTTGCTGTATGTGAATAAACTGATTCTGCAACATTTGCAATATAGCTCTAAAGAGAGTGGGTGAGCTTTGTCTATGAGAATGGTATCAGAATGATTAAATGATTATTCCTTGTACCTAGTGGATTCACATGATTTATAGGGAAGAGAACAGCTCTACAGGTGATTTAATGTCCTCTCCCTAACAACTTGCAAAACATTATGAGATGATGAGAATGATATCACCAGAGGCATTTTGAAACAGTCTGAAATTGATCACTTCTAGACAATAGCTTCCTTTTTGCCTCACCTGTTCTGAGGCAGGGCTGTTTGAAATGCTATTTTAAAACTTTTTTTATTGTTTTTTTTCCATTCCTGAGATACTTCACTTATAATAATGATCTGCATTAGACAATTCATCCATGTATCAAAACGCTTGTATCCTCTTAATCTTTTGAAATTTAAAAAAAGTTCTTTTTATTGGAATCTTTTTCTAGGCCTTTAGTGGTCTCTTACATAATAAAACATCTAGATCAGTAATTGGCACATTGTAGGCATCAAGTAAATGTTAGTGGAATCAGAATTTAACTTGGCTGAAATGGATACTTTTTATTGAATATGGGTTTAAATTACTAAAGCAAGGTCTACGATTACAGAAAATACCAAGTTTTATAGAACTAGGCACTACTTTTCTTTCAAAAGAAATGCAAAATCATATGAGAAAAATTGTTGCAAGACATTTCTCCCTGGGTTTTTCATGTTCCTACCTGTGTTGCTGGTGCTATAATTCAATGTCTCGACCACTCTTTATGGGTACCATTTTTTCAGTGATATGTGTAATTGAGGGATGAGGTAATATCTCCCCAAGGGACAAAGGTTTATGTTTTCTGCTTGCTATGAAATAGGGATTTCTTAAGCTCAGTGATCCTCCTTTGCAATACTATCCTCTGCGTATGCAGGCATCTACGAAGGTCCTCTGCACAGATTTGAGGGGCAAGTGGAATTGAACAAAACATGCGAATACTCATGCTACTTGCTGTGGCATGAAAAATGAAATTCTTTGTCTCTGACCAAGGAATTCATGTCTTCTGCATCTGTAAATAAGTGTCAGGGCTTAATTTATTAGATCACAAAAAGAGAATAATCAAATCTCAGTTCAGAGAAATACGCTTAAGGTTATATATCTTCCATAGATACTCCAGGTTGACTACTTCTAATAACACATTCCCAAATATTTTTCTAAATATTTATGAAAAGATACAATTACTAGTGACATAAATTATGATAATGACTTTATGGTTGACAAAGCATTTTTTAAAAGTTTGGTTTAGGCTGGGCGCAGTGGCTCACTCCTGTAATCCTAGCTCTCTGGGAGGCCAAGGCGGGCGGATTGTTTGAGCTCAGGAGTTCGAGATCAGCCTGAGCAAGAGCAAGACCCCGTCTCTACTAAAAATAAAAAGAAATTAATTGGACAATTAAAAATATATAGAAAAAATTAGCCGGGCATGGTGGCACATGCCTGTAGTCCCAGCTACGTGGGAGGCTGAGGCAGTAGGATCACCTGAGCCCAGGAGTCTGAGGTTGCTGTGAGCTAAGCTGACACCATGGCACTCGCCCCGGGCAACACAGTGAGACTCTGTCTCAAAAAAAAAAAAAAAAGTTTGGTTTAGTTCCTCACACTTTAAGGTAAGTAAGGAAGATGTTCTCATTGTAAATATAAATGAAAACTTGTTGATCAAAACATTTCTGTAATTTTTTCAAAGCAGTGCAGTGTTTAAAACCTAGGTTCAATACTTATACTTTGAATATTGGCCCTTCTCTTGTTTAAAAATATCATTTACAAAAACAGCACAGCAAAAAATGTAACAATTATTTAAAAGTTATTTATCTAGGTATTCATTCACAATATTTTTCATAACTTATTTTATGACACTTATTGTATATCTTTGTACAAAATGTGCTCTGTATGTGCTTTTGTATGTGAGGGAGACATAATCAGTAATACATAGTACTTAGTAGGAATAATGAGGATATTTGGTCAGGATTCCTGGTTCTTTTTATAAAGTTAACATACCACTTGTTTGTTTCATTTTTTTAAATAGCTTAGCAGGGTTATTGAAATATTATGGGAATTTTGATTACACTAACAATGATTGTGTAGAGGACAGAAAGGAGAAAAGCATAATGTCAGGAAAAAAGTTGATCGAGAATCATTTACTCTCCCATAGAGACCTCAGTTTTAGAACCTTGGACTGAACCAAATCCCAGATTCCTCTGTTTCTTTGGGGGAGAAAATTATAAAATTTTTTTAAAGTACCTATTCATAGCTATTCATATATGAAGAACATGAAGACCATCTTTCAAGTTTATGAGTAAACTCTGTATGTCCTTTATCAGGAAGGCCTGGGATTCCTTATTGAAACATAGATTGAAATTCTTAATTTTCAAGACTAAGAGGCAATTGAATGGATAAGTTGATGAAATGTTCTAGGTAAGAGATAGAAATTCGCTCATCTTTTGATTCTTGGTGCCTAACACAGTGTCTTGCATGTACACGTGCACACACACACACACACACACACACACAAATGGATAAAAATGAGAAAGTGAGAAGAAGGTTGGATGAAGTGGTCAAGGAAACTCTTCCTCAAGAGATTTGGTGAAGGAGGCATGAGCCTTAGACAACCTATGGATGGGTTTCCTTTCATCAATCAAAAGGTATTATATTCATAAAATAATAAACATAGAGGAATTATTACAAAATTTTCTGTTTATTGGTAAGGAGAAAGGGAGAAGGAAAAAGCAGGCACATGGGGATGGGGAGGGCAGATTGTATAAAAAAATAAAATAGGAGCTAAAGAATAATTAAGAAAGAGAAAATGGGAAAAAGTACAACCAAGAAGAAAGGGAGAGAGAGAGGCTGGGAAGGAAGGAAGCAAAGTAGGAAGGAAGGAAGGGAAAGAAAAGAGAAAGAAGAAAAGAAAGACAAATTGAACATTTATTGCAGTCTCACTTTCTTTCTACATAATTATTAAGAGTAAATCAACTGGAGATACTGAACCTTATCGCAGGAAGAGAGAGGAGAAAATGGCTGCTTTTCACACACTTGACTTAACCACGCCTGGCCTTTCACTGGCAGCCTCTGCTTATTCTCCTGGCAGCACCTGGAGATTGTGCCTGTAGAACACGGAAGGGGTGTTGGGAAAATATGACATGTGGCACCAGGGCAAGATCTGATCCTCGACAAATGAAATCTGTCAGCCATCTCCTCAAAGGCTGCCACCTTTCATATCCCTGCCTGGCTGAGCTAGCTTTATATAGAGACTTATTGTATTATTCAGCTGGTTTGATTTTCCTTTTTATGACAACCCTCCCCTGGAGACCATCCATCTCTTTACAGTCTTGGAGAATGACTCTAACTGAATGATATTTCAACGTAATTTATAACTCTAGACTGTAAACACAAATGTGGGTTGTTTCTTAGCACTGAAAAGAATGCTAATGGCCAGTCTTAAGCCTCTATTATTTTGAATGAAATTAGTACCCAAATAGTTAAGGGATTTAGATGGGCAAATTTAATGGAGTTGAAATAAAGAAGAAAAAACAAACCTCAAACAAACAAATATAAACACCCTGGAAGGAAAAAAAATGGAAAGAATAGATTTCAGCTTTCTATAGTTATTAGCTAATTTTGTATTCATAAACTTCAAAGGCAGCTATGAAAAATGTGTAAATAACTTATAATTCAGATTTATTAACAAAGTTATACTAAATAGCATCCAGAAATGCATCATTCTAAAGATACTAGAAATCTTAAAATGTACTTGTTCCACTGAAAGATTCAAAATGTTAAGATTTTAATTCTCCCCAAATTTATTAAAGATTTGCAACAGTTCCAATCAAAAAAAAGTAGGTTTTTGTATCTTTGTTTGATTATATAAATTTACAAGAAGATTTTAAAATTTATATGGAAATGCAAAAGCTAGACAAAGCAATCTTGAGGAAGGAAAAGTCAAGGACTTATATATAATACTGATGTCAAGACCTTTTATAAAAGTATAGTAATTAAGAAAGTGTGATAATGGCTTAGAAACAAAAATAGATCAAAAGAGTACAAAAATAAACCCAAACACATAGAGTCACTTGATTTACAACAAAGCCACCAAAATAATACAAAAGGGACAGAAAAGTCTTTTTAATAAATGGTGCTGGAATACTGTTGCACATGTGCCTAAGAGTAGAATTTCTGGGTCGTAAGGTACGCTTAACTTTATAAGAAACTGTGAAACAGTTCTTCGAAGAGGTTGTATCAGGAGAATTTCCTGATGCCGCCATTATAACCAATATTTGCCATTTGATATTGTCTACCTAGTTCTTTCCAGCCTTTCTCATAGGGATGAAGTGATATCACATAGTAGCCTTGATATGCATTTTCTTGATGACTAATGGAGTTAATCACTTTTCATAGCTTCATTAGCCATTGAGTTATCAGTTATGTGAAGTGCCTTCAGATATTATGCCTACTTTTCTAATGGGTAATCTATCTCTTCCTTATTGATTTGTACGATTCCTTTTATGTATTCTGAGTATAAGATATGTAATGTGAATATCTTCCATCACTCCACTGGGTTGTCCATTCTCTTAAAGGATCCTTAGAGTAAACTGAAGTTCTCAATTTTAATAGATTCTGATATATGCATTTTTGTTTCTTGCATGTTTTTCTTTAATATTTAGTGCTTTCACACTACAGTTTAGAAAATGTCTTCTCCAAAGTAATAATAATGTTCTTTTATGTTTGCTCTTCATTTTTTTCACTTTCATATTTAGTTCTATAATAATATTTGAGAAATTAATATTTGTTTATGGTGATTGGCAAGGGTTAGGATACACTTTTTCTTTCTTTTTTAGTTGTCCAATTGACCAAGCCTTCCCCCATTGTACTTCACTGTGTTACTTTTCTCTTGTGTGGTAAAAGATGTCAGAAGAGAAGGATAGTGATTTTGTCTAGATAGTCCATATATCAATATATAACTTTGTCTAGATAATGTAAAAATCCATTGAGCCATGAACTAAATGTTTGTACACTCTATATAAGTTAAACCTCAATATTCAATTAATTGTGTCATTCATATTCATATGATATTGTTATAGACACTTTAAGTTAATGACATTTTATATATCCCGATTCTTTTGAGGTATGTAAGGACAAACAAGGAACCTCTAAGAGGAAACATAGCAGGGTATGTTGATAATATTAATAATTTGTTAAGACCTAGTTAAACTGTGATGCATGTCCCAGACATTGCCAAGTAACCACTTCCTTGACTGAATAATAAATCTGTTCAAAAGTCAGAGGGTTTTTGTATTTTTCTTCAACTAAATTATAGGAGTATGTCATGGATGTGTCTACTGAGAGATCACGTAAAATTTTTGATGATAGATGATTATGAGATTTTGGAAGTGCAACTCGGAAGGGGTTTACAATGTGGAGTGATTTTATATGGCAAAACTCTTTTTATTTCCTTCTGTTTATCTGTGTATATGAGTACTCAACATTTATCTCTGTTAAAAAAAGGTTATAACTTTTGTGGGTATCTGTCTCATTCTACTCTAATTGGTAATAAATTCCTTTTGCATTATTGAAATCAATTTAAAACTTATTTTGTTATTGAAAATTTATCAAAAAATTATACCAACATTAAATATATCATGTTAACCCAAATAATTTTAAATACTTAGAGCTTTTGACTACAGGATGCTATAATCTGGAAATATTATTTTTATGTGCATTGTTTATAAAGATTTTACATATATAATACATCTTATTGTAAAGTTCTACTATGTAGTGAAAATTAAAATACTTTTAAGGATATACAATCACATTAGGAAAATCTTTTTGAAGATAGTTGAAAGGAAGTAAGAGTCCAAGTACAATTTATTACAAAATTTCATCTTTCTTGTGAATTTATAAAATGATTAAATGATTGATGGTGGTTATAACTTGCTATAGGATTTCCATTTCACTTGCTATACTTTATAAAAATGATCTAAATGTCTTATTTCAAAATTTCAGTATTTAAAATGTGCCAGGAATTACAATATTCACAACTACTTTTACTTCAAAATGGAGTGTTATTTGTCAATCTAAATATACGAAAGGGAGTGAGGTTTTCAAAATTCATTTGGAAATACATGAACAAAAAAGTTTGAAGACTGTTGTCCGAGAACATAAAAGTAAGCTTCTAGAAACTGTCACTATATGGCTGAGAACAGAATCCCTGGAAATTCTTCACCAATGTCAAAGTTCATGGACTGCTTCAGAGAAGGATTTTTTTCTTTTCTTTTTTCCCTTGAAATTTGAGGGTTTAAATGCTGTCTATTATAGAGTACATAAATGATTGCAGAATGAATGAATTTGAGAAAAAGCAGACATTAAATCTAGTTTTCTTTTTCTATGGGAAAAGCTCATTAATTGGAAATTACTGAGAAAGATATATCTTAATGAAGCCAAATTCTTAACTTTATAATATCTGAAAAACAAACATCTGTTTTATTTTTAAAATTTTAAAGTTATTTAAAAAATACTAACTACATGAAATACCTGAAAGATTTACGGTATTAAACATATAATTCTGTAATTACAGATATTACATCTTTATATTCTTAGTAAATAAATCTTCCTAAATTAAGCATATTCTTCTAAGTTGTTGTTGTTGTTTAATAGACAGGATCTTGTCCTGTCACCCAGGTTGGAGTGCAGTGACCCAATCATAGCTCACTATAACCTCGAACTCCTGGACTCGAGTGATTCTCCTGCTTCAGCCTTCAGAGTAGCTAGCACCGCCACACCCACCTGATTTTTTAAAAAATTTTTTCTAGAGACATGTTCTCGCCATGTTGTCCAGCCTGGTATTGAACTCCCGGCCTCACAC
The DNA here is from genome assembly GCA_963575035.1 of Avahi laniger. NCBI lineage: Eukaryota > Metazoa > Chordata > Mammalia > Primates > Indriidae > Avahi > Avahi laniger. The sequence goes on along the minus strand of CAUYSK010124901.1, from coordinate 25,988 downwards.
GATCCATGCTGGGATTACAGACAGATGTGAGCCACCACACCTGGTCTGTTCTAAGTATTAGGAGATGGCTTCTGCAAATGTACTGACTCTGTTCATTTTTTTGGCAGTACAGTGTTTGTTCTAAAAGCTACTAAATGTAATGTGGTATTTTGTACGAGCTTTTGAAATATAAAAAGAACATTAGGAAAAATCTAGGGAAATTTGAATAAAGTATGCACTTGAGTTGATAATAGTGTATCAAAATCAGTTCATTAATATTACCAATGTATCATGGTAAGGTTTTAAAAAATGAGAAATTGAGTGTGAGGTATACAGTGACTCTCAGTACTATCTTTACAATCTAAATTTATTTTGCAAATCTAAAACAGTTGTAAAATTATATCTATCTATCATCCAGCTAGATAGAAAGACGAAGTGTGTTAGTGAGCTATAGAGGTGAATGTATAAGGCAGGATTTGGTGGAAGGGGGATGAGCATTGCAAGAAAGCTGTTGGAAGCGTGTCAAAGCAAAAATTACTTCTTAGGAACTGAAAAATATTTGGTATCGGTGGAAAGGAAAGCTTGAGAAAATATGTGGCAAAAGATAAGTTTAGTGATGCAGAAAGGGACCATTTCATTAAGGACAATTTTATTAAGCTATTTTAAAAGGTTTAAACTTTACTCTTAAAGGTAATGGACCATCTTCCATGAGTTGGTGGCAAATTAGCAACCTGATCAGATTTCTATGTTGGAAGGATTATTAGGACCTGAAGGTCCTGAAGGAGGTGAGACCACCGTGTAAGATAGTTCAGGCTAAATACAATGGAGTCCAAGATATGTAAAATGGCAATGCAGATGCAAAAGAGTGAATTTAGATGGAAAATTATATGTGATATTTTTGAAATAAAAAATATGAAAAATAAGAGATTTGGAAAAATCAATGGTAATACCCTTCTCTGTTAAGCAACTAAATTAAAACCTAGGTTTTTATAATCCAAAGACATTATTCTGTTACTCTTCCTACTATGCCATCTTTGATGAGTATATCTAATTCAAGCTCTTTATAACCATTCTAGCATAAGCTTTATGTATGTGGTGGGATAAGTGATGGGAAGTAGGAAGAGAACTATGTTTATTTATAGATTCCCGGAGTACAACAATTCTGTTTCATAGTACCAAGAGTATCTTAGTGTTAACTAGCACACAAACAGGATTCTTCCCCAAGAAATTCAACCACCAGTTGTGTGATGTGTTCTAAGTGACAGATAAGGCATTTCAAAATGTGTTCACATTTAATCTTCTAAGTGACCTTATAAAAATGTAATAGTATTTCCCATTTTTTAAGAAAAAAAGTGTATGCAGAATAAATAAATTGCTAAAGAACTGAAGTTATTAGTGTAATAGAATTTTGATTTAAGGCTAAATTTGCCTAACTCTGAATCCTGTTCAAAATTTCACGAAACATCACATTAACTCCCGGTAATAAACACACTCAGTGTTATTATAAGAACAGGAAATTCAACAGAAAGGAGTTGACTCATATTAAAAAACACCTTTGAAATTTTCAATTAGATATATTTATGAGGAGGATTGAATAAGGACTAGTGAATAAAGTCTTTTTTTTTCTTGTCTTAATGATAGTTTCTCAAGGCTTGCTAACTTCAAAAGGCTTAATTCATTTCCATCGGAGTGGTTCTTGGCGGAAGGAATGAAAGAGCTCACGATGACACAGTTCAAGAGTTACTACATAAACCAAGCAGCATGAATGATCCCATTATCTGGTCATGGATCCCTGGGTGCCAACAGCTTTTGCTAAAGGTAAATCCACAAATGCATCAACATAGGGAGGACCTTCTAAAAGTCAATGCCTGATTCCAATATTAGATGATGGGATGTGTGCGGTGACACAGGACAGATTGGAATCCTCTGTGGTGCAAATTTATCACTTTGGATGTGACTTTTCCATGTGATGATATAAATATGATAAGAGAATGTCACAAAGTAGGTAGCAATGAGAAGTTCAAGTAATATTAGATAGAGTATGTAGTTACTCAATGGGAAAGAAACACATTAGCTCCACTCTCCAGGCCAATGAAATAAAACAGAACACACTACAAGGTTGACTTAAGTATTGGGACTCATGGGATAGATTTCTTGTGTCTGGCATAAGCCACAGATTTAATAATTTTCATGAGGGAAACTAACTTGTATTTCAGAGAATACGTTTATTTCCATCAATAATATGTGAATATCAGGACTTGACTTATCTCATACATTTTTTCAATGACTACAATTAGGTCCAGCATGAGATATATTGATCCCAAAATAAAAATGTTAACCAGATTTTGATCAGAACACATAATGATCCGGATATTGTGCTAAATGCTTTCTAGGAGTTACCATGATAGAAAATTATTATAACTCCTCAAAGTAGGTACTTTTGCCATTTCCATTCAACAAAAGATTTGTGAATGTCTGAAATATCATGTGTCCACTAAAGTCAGATAAGAGATCAATTAGTCTCATTCCAGAATCCATAATTAAAACATAGTAACCAACATTCATTCAATGTCAAGAGCTATGAATCATGTCTTCTACTTAGGATATTTCTAGTAGTCTTCAAATTTTTGTACAATTTTGGCACATAATCTTCTTTTTATAGGGTAACAGAGTTATGCTCATGAGGAATAACTAACAAATTTGATATCATACATTTAGTAAGTTTCAAAACTAGTTTTTAAATTATTATTATTGTTTCAAAGTCTATGCCCCTCCAATCCTGTTATAGTAAATAAGAAAGTGGGTATTATCTGTTGGATATTTAATAAAACATGTTCACGTCTCATTGCATTTGTCTCATCATATTCGTCTTTTTCAATGAAAAAAATGTGAGAAAAAACTATGTTTTTAAATCTATTTGCATTTGTATCAATATATACAAAATGCCTTGCATAGTTTATTTAGGTACTCAGTATTGATTAAGTGAATGAATAACATGTAATAGATTTGGGCATGAATCAATGATTCGAAGGTTTAATATACTGCCAAGATTCATGAACCTGCCTCATGAAGAGTGAGCAGGGGGTTTCAGTTCCTTTCCGTTGTCTTCTGTTTCTACAGAGCTAAGTTTCAAGAAATGAAAGTCCTCGAATATATGACATAAATTTGTCAAAGCTCAAATTACTTGTTGTTCAATTCAAATGGGGGTCCTTCTTCATGTATAGTATTTGGTGTCTATTTTCCTATATGTGTAGCTCCTGAATGATTAAAAATGTTGTTGAGGTTTTTTAAGTATTCTAGGAGTTTTCAAGGCAGTCAGATACACCCGGAATCCAATTTGTGGTTTAGTTTTCTGTGCTCTTTGATTTATCTGAGTAAGATCTTACTGTCTGGAGAACTGTTTAATTTTTTGTTGTTAGAGTATTTTGAAATTAAATTTGTGTTATTTTTCAAAGTCTTTAAATCAATACTTTTAACATAAAATGTGGGTATCTGAGTTTTTTATTAAAATCTGGGCATGCAAGTTTGATTTTCTTTTTTAAGAAATATCATTAGAGCTAGTAGAGGCCAGATGGCACTGTCAGATCATGAAGACTAAAAGGATACAGGTTGGGGTTGGATTGCCTAGGTTAAAATTTGCCATTATGTATTGTAACTTTGGGCAATTACATAAATTCTCTGTATTTCAGCTCCCTTCTTTGTAAAATGGATTTGACTGTAGCATCTAAACCAAAGAGAAAATTTGCTGCATATAAACTACTTAAAAGCATACCTAGCTTAGTGTGAGTACTCAATGAACATTAGCTATTTTATTATCCCTGTTATAAATAGCCAACAATCTGAAGGGTTTTTTTGACCACAACTAATCTATTATGTAAATTTCCCATTCTTACTTAGATCCAGTAGACGTTTAAATTTGTAACCCTTGCACTAGGCTTCCATGCTTTATTTTATTTCATTTTCCTAGACTGAAGATGTACAAGGCTGGATTAATCAATATTTTCAGTCTATAGTAAACTATTTTGATCACACCATTGTTGAGGCATATATTCTTATTTATATTTTTTCTTTAAATCCACTTGTCCCTAACACACCTCTAATAGGAAACTACTCTGTGTAAATTTTAAAACTTTTTATTTTGAAACATTTTAAAATTTCAAAGATAAAACAGAGAATTCCTACTTTCACCCAGTTACTACTATTATTAAACTTTTAAATAATCATATAAAAATTATTAAAATTAAATAAATAACATCACAAAAACAGTTATAATTAGAGATTTTGTTCAGGTTTTATTGGTTTTTCAATAAATACATTTTTCTGTTTTGTGATATAATCCAGAAGTCTTGGTTCCTTTTATTGGAAAATGGTTTTTAGAAACCAATATCTGGACACTAGGTATATTTATTGCCACTGAGTTGTCACTGATTCTAGACCTTCTCAGTCAGCTAAGATGAGTCATACATGCATGTTCAAAAATAGATGTCGAAATCTTCTGTTATGACCCAAATGAAGTATAAAACTTGTGCTGAGTCAGCAATATCAGTTGATTCATCCAAAGCAATTGAATAATATATAGCTTCCTTTTGAAATATTACATGAAGTTGTTCTGTTAAGTTAAAGGCTAATTCATGCTGACAATCAGTTATGGTTCTCCTTGAAAGAGGCAGTTTATACTTTGCAATATTATCGGGATCTAAGCACCCTACAGCTTGGACAGTGCATTCTTTCACAATTTCTATATCACTGAATGGCTTTCCCTTTTTCCCAAGTTTGTAGGTTACTTTATAAGTTGCATCAGTGGCATTATTTCCAGGTCTTCCAATTCTTGAAAGAATTGTCTTTGCTTTTGCTTTTCGCTTTTAATTTCTGCAAAACAGCCTTTCATGTCTCTCCCTCTAATTTAAAATATCCCTGGTCCTTATGAGTGTTATGATGCTGATGAGCATTTCTTTAATGTTGATATTTCAGTATTACAAAGCAAGCAAATCATCTAATCTTTAGCAGAAACATGATAAGATTGCAATTCCCAATCCTCATTAAAAAATCTGTTTTCTTCCTTCAGCAGTCTCATGGACTTCTTTTACATGATGACTATGAAGCAGACAGACTTAAAAAATACTGTTGAGCTGTGCAACTATTCACAAATTCCACTTCAAACAGAAACACAATGCACCATTGTCAAAAGCTGATAACAGACTGATGTTCTCCACCCCTGTAAACTCTCACCACCAGCTTCTTGCAGTAGTAGCACCAGTCAGGTGGGGAAAGTTAGAACTAAATCATGACCTTAGCAGCCTTCAATTTAGTCCTTATGGCTTGCTAGTCTAATTGTGCTGGTCAATTTGGGAAGGTTATTTCTTTGAAACTTATTTTATTCTTTGGTATTTTAAATATGTTAATTTTAAAAATAAAATAAAAATATAAATGAACAAAATAGTATTAATAAAAATACAAGGATTTGTTCTGTAAAATTTGGATTCAGTCAAAAGGCCGCATTTCAGCACCTAGAAAGAAGGCCACATGTGGCCTTAAGGCAGGAGATTTCTCACCCCTGGCTAGGGCATGTATGGACTAATGCCATTGTTCTTTGAAATAGCTACACTGGTTGGCAATCCAAGCCCCGCTCAGGGGTTTTTCATTCTCTCACGGGCTCAGGCATTATCTATCTGTCTACTACAACAAAATGACAATGCAATGTGATCTCCCTTTGTTCTGTAAACTATTATTTCTTTGATTGTACTTATTTTTATGTACTTGTTATACATTTATATTCCCTTATGTGACTTGCTTTTTCATATAATGTACCTATTTTTCTTGATTTCCTGTCATTTTCTTGATTTCCAGCAAAACCTTATAAAATTCAAGTTATTAATCATTTTCAATTTTAAATATTGCAAATAACTCATCCCAACTTGTCACTTCTCTGTTATATTTGTCTTTGAAGATTTTCACTTTTTGAAGATAAATCCTTTGTTTCAATGGCATCTAATCCATCCATTTTTTCCTTATATAGTTCATATTGTATAGATACTGATATAAGAAATTTATCTCAATGAACAATGATAATCTATCATTTTCTCTATTACCCGTTTACAATTCTAAATTTCATATTTAAATATACAAGCTCTTTATGATTTATTTTTGAGAACTGAGATGTATCTGCATTATTATTTTCCATACAATAAGGGTTTTCTCAATGTATTCATAAACTAACCAGTTCTTTCCTGTGTAAGACTGATTTCCTATACCTATCATAAATTAAGTTCTTACACATGGAAAGATCCATTTATAGGTTTTCTGTTTCTTTTCTTTATTTGTCTTGTCAGCCAAATTAACTAGTTTTAATGATATTTTTGGAAAATATTTTAAATCTAATATTGTAAACCTTTTGTTTACTTAGTATTTTTACAATTGCCTTGAGTTTCCATGAGACTTTTCTTCCCTACATAGATTTTCTAGAGAAATGCAGTTGAAATTTTATTAGACTTTGAAATATTTAAAATTTTATGAGGGATAATTGGCAACTTCAGAATATTACATAATTCTGTTCATCAATGTGTTATATGTTTTTCATTAAGTTCATTTTTGGCTTGTTTTGTTATCTAATCCTTCCAAAATCTCAATCTTACAAGTTTTTCAACATTACTTATCATAACTTGTCCTAAGTGTATTCCCTAAATAGTACATACCACACTCCTAAATTTGTGAATGACATAGTCATAATCAGTTCAAAGAAGAATATTATGTTTATCCAGAAGAATGGAATTCAAATTATACTTCTTTCATCAACTAATTGTGTACTTTGAAAAAGGCATTCTACATAACCGTATGCCAGTTTTCTTTTTTAGTAATGTGTTAACAAGACATCCGAGGGTTTATTTTTAAGATTCTGATTGAAATATGTATATACTCAGCATGCGGTATACTTGTACCAATGTCCAATAAAAATAATCATATTAAATACCCTGACATAATCACTATGCATTATATTCATGTAACAAAATTTCTCATGTACTCCACAGTTTGTATGAAAATATTAATAACTATTATTCTTAGTATGAGGAAACTACCATTTATGACCCGGCTAAATTCTTCATCTGCATAAACTTTGACATGAATGAAATCACACATACCCATTCATTTTATGTTCACTGTGACAGTAGCATTACCTTTGATTGTTTTAAATGGGTACACGCGAGTTCTGGAATGCGGTATATTTATAATAGTATTAGTGTTTCTAGAGAGTTTTAAAGTGCCAGACCTATGGCAAGTGTATTACATGAAAGATCTTGATCAAACTTAGCAAACACCTTATCCTATGCATAAGATGCATCTATTATTTTACAGATAATTAAATTTTGCTTCAGAAATTTTAATTAAAATTCCCCTATTTCACATAGTTTAATCTTATATTTAAACTCAGGTTTGCCTAAAAATAGAAATTCTATGTTTAAATACTGAACTATAAAAGAAGATTTTTCTTCTGGTATAATTTTTGTGGAATGCAAAACCATTTATGTAAATTTTTCAACAATTAATGCAAAAGAAGAGGCAATTGTAGTTTAATCTCAGGCAGCAGAATATTATAAAGGAAAATTTCTTGTTGTCTAAGGATTCTATTTAGTCAAAGATTTTTCTTTCATTCTTTGTTCTGTTTAAGAGTCTTAGCTCACTATTACAAATCTCTTCAGAAACTAAGAGAAAAACAGGCTATAGAATGGAATTTGTTTATGGAAAAGCATTCTACTGCTGTCAGCTCAGCTGCATGACTTGAAAAACTTACTATGTGAGTGGGAATTTAATGCTAACGCCTTGGGACTCATTGCCGAACCATGGGTTTTGTCAGAGAAACATATGCAGCCTCTGGGAGAACGCATGTACTTTAGCAAGAACTTTCTAGAGTCATAGTTTGAAACTTTCACGGGTCTAAAAGTGTCTTACTGCCTTCTCCTATATTACACGGACAGCAGTCATAATTCAGTCATACTTGCTTCAGTACTCATTCATGATTTGTGTTACATTTGGTCATAAAGTTTCTGACATACTCTTTATTAGATTTAATATAAATTTCTCACTAAAGATTACAGTCAGATTGCAAAATGGTAAGGATATTTTGGTCAAGACGCCCATTTATCCTTTTTGCTTTCAGTTCTGGTGTTTAGTATATTTTGCTGCCTGCTCAAAATAACTATACCAGTGAATTTTCTATCATGCCATATGACTATGCATACCTTGAAGACAAAGACCAAGTCAGAATCATGCATGAACAATGACCAGGAAGAATCAAATAAGAGTTCAGTGGAGGAGCAGAAAGCAAATCCATCTTGGATATAGGTGACTTAAATTTTCGATTTGACTCAGCCAGTAAGTAGAATATAACAGATATGTTATGATAGGGATGTTATTTTTTCTTTCTATACCTTAGGTACTCCTTCTTCCTCCTCCCTCCCAAGCATAGTAGAGACAGTAACTGAGGTCTTACTCCCCCCCCAAAATCAGTAAAAAGTGCTTCTAAATCCTATCTCAATACCCTTAAAATTCTCTCTAAGATGCCTGTGCATTCCTAGCATTTTTATTTTCTCCCTATTACAAAGAACTCTTATTTCCTAACTCTACTGAATTGTTGTTATTGGCTTTGTGTCTTGAGGCTCTCTCTTTATCCCCATTTTGGCATTAATCCTGAGGTGAAATTCATACCCTTTCCTTAATTTCCAAAATAAAACCATAAGAGAAAGGATGATGACAACGTAAGAACAAGAACAAACACCAACACAACTTTTGCACTGCATAAGTGTTTATTATAACATTTTTTAAAGGAGAAGATCTCAAATTCACATCTTCAAAAACCAACACCAATTAAATAAAAATTAGAATAAAATACTAGGTATTCCTGGTCTTAGAAATCTGGAGAAAACATGCTGCACCCACTATCAAGTAATTTGTCTACTTAATTGTCTTCTCCTCTAATGTCTCTTCCCATCTCAATTACCTTCCTGAGACAAAGGTCTCATCCCTCATCTGAAGATGTCTCTTGTGTTGCTCTGTTCTTCCCCTCTCCCTCTTGTCCCCACAGCATTAATTATTTCTAAGAGAGCAAACGATTTATTCATTTATTTATTGAGCATATAGTTGTTCTGTCTTCAACTCACATTCCAAGTGGAATTTAAGCTACAAGAGGACTATGCTTCTTGTCTTTATATTTCACTGATGGACCCAAACACCTGCTGCAGTTCTTTACACACAAGTCATTCAATAAACATTTGTTCAGTGAATGAAGAAACAAGTTGTTATTGATAAATTAAATTCTTCTCCATCTTTTTTTTAGGTGGGTAGAGTTTAACTTTATTTATTTTTGACTAGAACAAATTGTCTCTCTGCCCTTATTTATACAAAGTGCTGTTATTTTGCTCCTTTCATTTATATAATCTATAACTTGATTTTATCTTTTATATTTTATTTTTTTTATTTTATAGATTTAGGGGAAACAGTGCAAGTTTTGTTACACGGATATAGTGTGTAGTGGTAAAGTCTAGGCTTTTAGTGTAAACATTACTCGGGACACATCAACATACTCCAATAGAATTGAAAGTCCTCTTTTCTTTCTTTCTTTTCTCCTTTCTCTTTCTTTATTTTTTTCCTTAAACAAAAGTCATGCTTGTTAAAATACTGTTTTGTTTTGGATAATTTTGTCTTTCATTTTACTTTTAATTTTTTGGTTATTCTTTGTATATCATCTGCCTTGATCTATAATTTTCTTTTCAGGGGGAAGACATTACTTTTATTTGTGGCTGACTTTTATTTACACATAAGTACAATTTCTTCTAGAGCTCTTTTCCTAAAGGAGTGACCACTTCCTACTCAACACACCTGTAAAAGTTGTTTTTTCTACTCTTGCCTTGTTTTGCTTCTTCAGTGTCATAAGATATGCTAAAACTCTTAAAAGCAAAAGTCAGAGCCAGGAGGTGAAGAAAATTCTACATTTATTGATCACCTGTGCTAAAAAGTTAACTTCAACAAGAACTTTTAGCCTCCACACCAGACCAGGCTAGGTATCCTTTTCCTTCATCAACCATGCTTCAATTATACCACCAACACGTTTCAAAGATACCCTCTACCATCTTCGCATGTCTGTAAGCATTACCAGAATTGCTTGTCTTACATTTTTAAATTAGCTATTTCCAAAGACTCCACAGTGTAGTGCTTAAGAGCATGGGATTTAAAAATAAAGAAAACTAAGTTCAAATTCTGTTTCTGAAAACTTATTTTCTATTCTGTATCAAAACTAGCAGAAATTGGATATGTAAACTACCTGGTTACCAGCTCCCTAATACATAACATAGTGTTAATAATATTACTTATTATTAAGAAATTTTGTAAGAAGTGTGGATGAGATGTCACATGCAGAATTCTTAGCAAATCACTTTGATATAGTAAAATATCATTACATAAAACCTATTACTTTTGTAAATATGCAATTATCTCTTTGCATATTCATTTTCATACCAAAGAGGTATGAATTTTACTTTGAATTTTATCAGTCGTTAAAATAAGGAGTCCAACTCTTTGCAACAAACTTGTGTGCATGCATATACACACGACATAAACATTATCAAAGTGTCTAAAAACCTACTATTAAAATTCCAGTATGCAGAAAGCAGAAGGCTGCACACTTGGCCATTTTTGACGCAATTTAAAATCCTAGACTTCTTGTTGGAGGAAGACAAAAGAGCATGAAAATAATCTTCCCAATTCTTATGATGAAATCAATGACACAATGTGGCAAAGCACTAAAAATGAAGGCAGGATGTAAAGAATTATGAGTGGTTCTAGTTGCTTGACAATTTGGAGATCTGAAGTTTGTTTCCCTGGTGATGCTTCTCATTGATGGATATGTGATTTTAATGCATTCTCTTCTCTCTGATCAAACTCCTATCCTTTTATCATCTACTTATTTATGGGTCTGTCTTTTTACTTCATTCTAGTTTTAACTCTGAGTAATACCATAGTGGTTAGTAGTGCAGATTCTGGTGTCAGATGACCTAGGTTCTAATCCTTGGTTAAACAATCCACTGGTTCATAATAAGGGCAAGTTATTTATTCCTCTACTTCTCTTAGTTTCCTCATTTACAAGCTGAACCTATATTTTAGGATCTGTGCTAAAACAATAAACGAGTTAGCACACATAGACATCTTAGAAGAGGACCAGACATACAGAGAATGATGAGTAATATTAGCTATTAATGTGGTATATTTTGATACCTGGCATGGCAATCTTCATTTCCTTGGTATCACACTATTTCAAAAAATATTGGATATTCTATTGTGTTTCCTTTTTTATTCACATTGTGCAAACCCTTAGATTCTGAAATGTCGACTATTTATTGAAGTTGCTTCCAAATCCCTTTAACCCTACTGTGATTTTAATTGGAATTATATTAAATCCATAAGTCAATTTGTGAAGAATCAACTTTTTATGGCTATTAATTACCCTCCAAACCTAGCAAAGCATATAGTATGCCTCTCAATTTATTAAAATCTTTTTAAGGTTCCTAAAAAATTTTATATGTCCTTATATATGCTCTATGTATTTCTTGTTATTTTTAATCTATGTATTACTTTTGCAGAAAAGTCTTTTTTATGGTTTCCAAACCAGTCCTTGTGGATATATATGGAAATTATTGCTTTATCTTTAGGCATATTATAACCTCAAAACTCTCTGAATCTGATCTTATTAATATAATTGGTTTCCAGTTGGTTCAGTTACAACTTCCAAGAAGATTATCATACTGTCTTCAAATACTGAAATTTGCCTTATTCCTCTAGCTTTATCATTCACATCTTTTTGTTTCCTTATAGCAATTTAGAGTGTTAGAATAATGTAAATTAAAGTAGTTACCTGTATGAGCCATCATTCATTTTGTCCTGATTCCAATATAATAATACTGAATTTATTTTTCCCCACTGAATAAAATATAGAATTTCATCAATTTTTGTACTTTAAAAATAACATATTCCTAAGACTTATTATTTTGTAGAAAAGAAAATGAAGGGTCATCAGATGTAGCAAATAATCCAAACCTACAAAGCAACTGGAGAAGTAGGCCTGTTTATAACCTAGTTTTTCTAAATTGAATGAACCTTTCTGGTATCCTATCTTCCCCATTCTGTCTGTTTAAGTTAGTGTTTGAGTAAACCAATGCTAGTTCTCGTAACCTTTTCAGAGACAGCAGTAGGAGAACCTGTTACATTTTGCATTCTGGGTGGAGAAATTCTTGGCTTTCCCTAAACTGTAGAAAGAATGACTGTTTATATAATTATTATCATAAAATACTTTATAAATAGTGAAATGTGAGGAATTCTCATCATCTCAGTTGATAAATTAACCCAAAATCTAAGCATTTGAAATTCTCTTTCTCCCTGGGTGGTAGAACAAGTGAATATGTTATGTGGTTTCCTAAAATTAACTTACATAGCACCTGTTGACAGGTGTTGATCCAGTTAAAGACAGGATGATTTTATATGAGAGAAGTGAGAAGGCTATTCCCCAGTATCAAACACAGAGGATAAGATATCTTTCTTATGAAAACAGCAGAGGAAGATAATATTATCTATATCTTCTCACAGAATTGCCAACCGGTGCCAAATAATTGTTCTTGGAGAGGTAACATAGTAGTTTTCACCTATGTTGACTAATGAGAAGATGGGAGGTTTTTCTCCAAGAATAATTTTGTTTAAGAAATCTAAGCATAGAAGTAATGAATTGGTTGAATTGGTTCAGAGATATGTAGGATAAATTGAGCCCACTCAGTGCAATGAGTCTTCAGGGCCAAATATTCTATATATTCTATTAGGTATACCCAACTATCCTGTCTCTCTGATACTAGCCGTTATACATAACCACTCCAGCCTAAAAGTACAGAGAAGGGGGTTAAATAGAATTAATCAAGAAATTTCTTTTGTCATTGTTAATAATTAAGAATAGCTCTTATGAACATTCGAGTGCGGGTGTCTTTTTCATAGAGCGACTTTTGTTTTTTTGGGTAGATGCCCTGTAATGGGATTGCTGGATCAAATGGTAGTTCTACTTGTATCTCTTTAAGGTATCTCCATATTGCTGTCCACAGAAGTTGCACTAATTTGCAGTCCCACCAGCAGTGTATGAGTGTTCCTATTTCTCCTCATCCACGCCAACATTTATTGTTTTGGGACTTTTTGATAAAGTCCAGTCTCACTGGAAATAGGTGATATCTCAATGTTCATAGCAGCACAATTCACAATTGCAAAGATATGGAAACAACCCAACTGTCCATCAATACATGAGTGGATTAATAAACTGTGGTATATGTATACCATGGAGTATTATTCAGCTTTAAGAAACAATGGTGATATAGCACCTCTTGTATTCTCCTGGAAAGCACTGGAACACATTCTACAAAGCGAGGTATTCCAAGAATGGAAAAAAAAGTACCACATGTACTCACTTCAAATTGGTATTAGCTGATCAACATTTAAGTGCACATATAAGAATAACATTTATTGGATGTTGAGCAGGGGGAGGGGGAGAAGGGGAGGGGCATATGTACAAACAATGAGTGCAATGCGCACCTCCCGGGGAAATGGACACATTTGAAGCTCAGACGTGGTGGGGGAGGGGGGGCAAGGGCATCATATGTAACCTAATCATCTGTACCCCCGTAATATGCTGAAATTAAAAAAAAATGAAAAAAAAAAGAATAGCTCTTGCTGAAGAAAAATGTTTTATCCTTCTGCTCACTACCTTTTTACAAGATTTTCAACTTTAACTTGTATATAGATCCCTGAACTCTGAAAGAAAAAACTATTCAGTGAGATTCATACACTCACTCCTGCAATGAACTTTAAAGTATTCCAAGTGTCTGTGTGAAATAGAGGGTTCCAGACAGAATGATGTTCAAGTCTCTTTGGTGCATGTGCTTTCTGTCTTCATCTAGTTAAAAATGCTTGCACTTAACAGTCATTTGCATATTATATAGACATTTTCCTTGATATTTTTAATCTTTGACACCTCCTATCATTATTAAACCAATCATCGTAACACCTACTTCAAAAAATGATACATTATATCCCTTGAGTTTATCAATCATAGAACAATCTCAGTCATCATCACATGAATTATTACAAAACTGTTTGATATGTGTACCAAAAAGGGAAAAGTAGTCTTTTGTCTTTGAACTTTTCAAGACAATCACATTAGGGCTGAACTGTACAGCACTCTTATGTCAATTATAAAGACATTATTCAATGGCTGTACTCAATCCCTTTGACTTACAGTTAACCCCACAACTTTCACTATTAACTTTCCTTTCTACTTCTTTTAATATTTGACACTTATACTTCCTAAAAGATTGGTAGGATCTTTGAAGTAGAGTTAGAAATCAACTAGTACCGGATTTGCCTGAGTGGGGGATGTGAAACTGGTATGTAAATCAGAATGATTTTTATTGGAATAGAAGACGGTTTTAGACAGTGTGCTGAAAAGGCAATAATTAACCTTGAATATTATAGTGAGAAAGTTATTCTCATCTCAACTTTCTTTCATTCCCTATGGATACACACAGGAGAATGAATCAGTAGGTTGCTAGCAGGTCTTTAACACACCTTCAACACTTGCCATTGTAACCAAGATAGGGAGGATCTCAGGTTCAAAGCCTTTCCTAGAGCATGATAAAGTTATATATTTTGTTCTTTCAGTTAAGTTTAGTATCTTCTGTACAAGATTGGTAAGTGTAACTGCTTCCCATTTATTGTAATGATCAAAAGGTTCCTTTTAAACATTTTGACAAGTTAAACACTGTTTTGATTTTAAAATATCAACAAATAATAGTTAAGGCAGTATGTGGAAATAGTCTAAATCATATTGACAGTTTGCAAATACCTAAAGTTTGGGAGATACTTACCTTGAGTAAAGAGAAGATATGCTCTAATACTAGGTTATACTCCCTAAGACCTAACATCCAGTAATGTCACTGAATAACTTGTACACATTGACACAGGTAAGAAATAAATACATTGAAAACTCTTTTCAAATGTATAATGTAAATTCATTTGGAAGTCAAAGACTAGATTTTCTAATTCTTACTGTGTAATTTAAATATGTACACTAACACCATGGATTGTGAATAAATATATATACATATTTTTGTAAAATTCCATCTTTTATTGAACATTTATTATGTGCCTCACACTGGAAAGCATGTTATATGTATAATTTCACTTCATTTCCATAACTGTCTATGAGATTGTATGCTTCCTATTTTCTAAATAGGAAAACTAAGTTTAGAATGAAATATCTTACACACAGGTATACACTGATTAAGTAATAAAACAGATTCAAATTCAGAAAACGAAAAGCATTTCTTAAATACAGTGAAAACAGGGTTAGCATTAGCTTGGCATCAAAAATACAGTAAAGGATAATTCTAAAATATATGGGCATGAATGTTAAAACATTTTGTTAGAATTCTAAAGTGATTCCACGTCCAGAGATGTCAGACCTATATTTTCAGGGATAATTGCTTTGCTAAATCTGTATGTTGTTGCTGTTACGGTGCTGTTTTCTACTCTCTATATGACAGTTATTAGAAATAAGCAGATAAATGGATGCATTGATCTTCAAGTTGGAGGTTATTAAAGAGCAAACAATTAATAGAGAATTGTGTGAACCATATGGAATTATTAAAACCTGAGTTCCAATCCTGAAGATGCCATTTATTACTCCTGTGTCTTTAAAGAATGACTCTCAGTTTTCTCATGTTGAAAACTAGCAATAATTGCTAATGAGATATTGTATGATGAATTAATAAATTTATATTTGCTATATATGAAGGAAAAACAAAATAAAACAAAAAAACATAGTTTCTGACATATGTAGCAAGTTCTCTCCAGAAATTCTTGGTCTTTCCATCATCCCATACATCTGTCAGTTACTTCATAATCACCTCATTTACATTTTGCTTATATGCTTGGTGAGATTCATTGTCTCTTAATGCAGAGACACTGCTAACATCGAGGTAACAAATCTAAAGATACAATAAACCTTAAACTAAAAATAATTTCTACTCCAATGGGAGTTGCTCAAATGCTATAGATTTTGGACATATTTCTATTGTCCCAAGGGAGATACACAGAATTTAAAACCTTCACCAACATTTGCTCATAATCTACCGTTTTTTGCATTTCAAATCTACCATAATAGTCAAACACTGTATATTTCTTAAAGTAGGTACCATGAGATATCAATAAATTAAAAGATGTATTTAAATAAATTGGTTAATTATTGCTGCCAGGGGTGTTACAATTTATTCTTTCATTTGCCCAAGGAAGAGGTTCAGGGGCATAAAATGTGGCAGTAATTTTGATGGTGTTTCATTTGAAGGAAACATAGTAGACCAGAAAGAAAAGAAAGAAAGTAATCTTGGAGGTCAAGAACCCTAGGTTCTTATCCTAGCATAGTTCACTGAGTGATGAGGGCAAAAGAGAAAGATGGAATTGCACGTGTTGGTTAAGAACATAGGCTCTGAAGTCAGGCTACTTAGCTAATATGCTACTTCAACTTTTTTTTATTTCTATGATCTTGAGATAATTCCTTAATATTTTGAATTCAGTTTCACCATCTATAAAATGAGGGTAGTTGATAGTACCCTCCTCATTTATTTTTTTGTCAGGGTAGAAAGCAATAATTGATATAAAAATCTTAGAACAATGCCTGAAACATGGACTCACTCCATAAAAAGTAGTTGATGTTGTTGCTATTGTTACTATTATATTTCAGCTCTTCTTTCTTTACCTGAAATATGAGAGAACAGGGCTAAGTAATTTTCAAGGGCATTTTCAACTGCCATACATAATGGTTTCATTAATTTTTGCCTTAGATTTTATTTTAAAAAATTCCCTTTGCTTATCAAAACCATTGACAATGCATAATAATTTGTTCTGTCCATTGTTGATTTTCAGTACTGAAAAGAGCATCTGGTTATATATTCAATGCATATTAGTTGAATGAATACAACTTCATGGGCACCAAGTAGACCTAATCAAATCAGATTCTCTGAGACTGAGATTTAGGATTTTACTCTCTAAATAACCTCCCCAGGCTATGGTAATGAGGTTAATCTGTGGGCTACATTTGAAAAAATATAGTTTCAGTAAATCAATATGTAGAGGTGATTAGAGTGACCATATAAAGTGTTGTCAAAATGGGGACAATTTTAAAAGTAAAGTAGGATATTGATGATAATTATGACAACAAAACAGGCAAATATTTGGATTTTACTGATCAATTGGGAAATGTAGACACCCTAAAAGTCTTACTGTTAGAATGCATCAGGGAGATGTGTAATATTCAATTTTTGATTGATTGAAAGGATATGTTTGTATACAAGATCTTTGTATGTCTGCTTTCCTGGGCTGAGTATTTTTGGAAGCCAGTGAACTGGCAAAGTTGTAAGATCCTGATTTTGGCCCAAGGAAGGGAATTCATGTATTATATTCTTATTCAGAAAAGATATTGAATTATAAACAAGAATTAATGCCAGAGAATTCAGCCAATGATGCAAACTGGACTATATGAGAAATAATATTTTTATTCCAAAGTATGATTAAAAATATAAGATTTCCAAAAAGCAAGTATTACTAATATATAATAGATATATGTACTTTGAATTCTTACCCAGCATTTCTGGGAGTTCATTGTCTTCACTGACACTTGGACTGGAGTAGTAGAGTATTTTGTGGGACACTCCCCTTACCATCAGAACCCATTTCTGTCTTTGGAAACTATTTATCTCTGGCTTATGCACTTCCAGGCAAACTGAAGTATCATCAGTCTAGTTACCAACCATTTTCTTTCATCATTCTTCATAATCTAGTCTTACCTACGAAGGGGCCTTGTTCAAGTGTTGATACCAGGTATAGTACTGTGTTAGTTAGCCATACTACCGATAACATGCACCTGAGGGTTACACAAAACGGTGTTTACAGAAAGCACCAAGAACCAAGCCAATTCTGGCTTCAGTTTCCAAGTCAAGTATTATTTAGTTGTAGTGGCAAAAAAAAAAAAAAAAGGGCAAAGAGCATAGGCAGAAGCAGGCATAAAAGTGCAAAATCAAGTCAGCATTCAGGAGACACTCCAGAATGTTTAAGATGTAGAGGATGAGTTGGCCAGGTCCCTTGCTGCTGTATATTGTTTACACTTTATGTAGGTAGATTGTGTGTATGTGTTTACTTTGGTTTCCTACAAACTTTCTTATTTTTTATTTTATCTTTTATTTTATTTTTTTGAGACAGAGTCTTACTCTGCTGCCCTGAGTAGAGTGCCATGGCGTCAGCCTAGCTCACAGCAACCTCAAACTCCTGGGCTCGAGCGATCCTCCTGTCTTAGCCTCCCAGGTAGCTGGGATTACATGCATGCACCACCATGACCGGCTAAGTTTTTCTATATATTTTTAGTTGTCCAGCTAATTTATTTATTTTATTAGTAGAGACGGGGTCTCGCTCTTGCTCAGGCTGGTCTCGAACTCCTGAGCTCAAGCGATCCTCCTGCCTCGGCTTCCCAGAGTGCTAGGATTACAGGCGTGAGCCACCACGTCCAGCCCTCCCACAAACTTTCTTAAAAGGCATGTGTGTTTCTCTTTTTCCATTTTCAAGATTGTATTTCACAGCCAGCCAAAATGAGCACATATAGACAGAGTTTTCATACTCATGAGGCTGAAAAGAAAAAAAAAAAAAGAAAAGTAAAGCCCACTACTTAAGGCAAGGCACTGCATGATACCAGGTGAGGTAGGAGAGACTGTTGGCCACTTCAGGCATTTGAATGTTCAGTGTTTTCAAATAGAATCATCATTCCTCTGCAGTGTCTCTCTTTATCTAGCAGGTACAAATGGATCCAAGACTTGCCAGAGTTTCTGTCTTCTCATCTCATTATGCAAACCATTAAAATGAGAAAAGGAATAACTTTCAAAAGCCTTCGTGTAGTTAATGGCAGCAGGGGGAAGTTTGCCTTTGATATTCACCTGTTCAGCATACCTAACTCACTGCGTGCCTTTCTTTCAAAAGCAGTATCACAGGGGTGTTATTGGCTGGTTTTAGTGTGTATATGGGCAAGATGGAGAGAGAATTGGAAACAATTCTAATTTTTAGGACAATTACTATTGTGTTTGCAAAATCAGTCTTGTAATTAAACCATAATAATATTGTCTAAACACACAGGAATACATTTTATGTGTATTACTATGTATAATGTTATATATATATATATGTGTGTGTGTGTGTGTGTGTGTGTGTGCGCGTGTGTTTATATGTGTCTAAATGCATAGAGTTCCCGGGTGTGTAATGAGTACTGAAGTCTATCATTCTACATTACTCTTATTTTATGGTCATGCATTTATTTATTTAATAAATATTTCAAATATTTCTCACGTAAAAAGAACTTGCAATGCCCTGCTGGAGAATGGGGTGAAAGTAAATCAAAAACTACAACCAAAAGTAGTCTCCCTATTATTGAAGAGCTTATGACTAGATAGGGAAACCCAAGCTGTATTATAGCTGCAATAAAAACCAGGATGAATAAATGCTAAATCCAAGTAGTCACCAAAGACAATAGGATAATTCTGACTGCAATTGGGGTTAGAAGGCAAAGAAGTTTTTTTGCCTTTCATTGCATTGGACCTCACTACATATTCTGGGACTTGGCTTCCTGGTGAGAACTTGATTATTTTTCTATCTACCCTGTTAAAATCCCAGAGGAAGTTTTACATCATAGCTGGCAATTTCATTAGAATTAAAAGAATGAATGAGTTTGGTAAGAAAGTAATGTGGGAGAAGAACATTCTAGGAAAGGGGGAGAGCCCTATTCAGAGGGTGGAAATACAGCGTTGAAAATACAACAGAAAGGGGAAAATAACCAAATCAGTGTATCTTAAGCCATTGATTTATGAAAACATTTACTAAAGAAGATGATGTTACAATATTTAGAAATAGACTTTAGAGGTCTGTATTAGGAAAACTATAAAATTTCATTATTTTCTGTATTCAAATTGCTACAATTCAATTATTTTGCAGAAAGGCAGGCTATGTTCTTGAAATTCAAGACATGGTATCCTTGGAATCTTATTTTTGTTAATTTTTTGTTATTATGTTTCCACTCCTAGGGTGGTTTGGGGAAACCTCTATGGCAATAGAATGCTTGTGCTGTGATATATACAAATGTGGAATGCTTGATCATCATGTGGAGGCCTTGATTAATAAACTGAGAACTGAGAGGCTGAAAAACAGTTCTACTTGTCTCAGTACTTCTAAGCATTTGCTAGAAGTCAAATATCATTAACGAATCAAGTGGGTGCTTCTTGGTACTTTATTATTCAACAGCCATCTTAATTGTTAATAATCCCTAAGAGTACTGGAGTGAAATATGAAAGGGGTGAATAGAAAAAAAAAAATCAAGTTCTCACCAGGAATCCAAGTTCCAGAATATTTAGTGAAGTCCCAACATAATGAAAGGCAAAATTATAATTTTAAAGCTACATGAAATTTATTGGCTACCATACCAAATAGAAAACTGCAAAAAATGTTATTAGCAATGGCTGGTGCAAATACGTAGGCTTATTAGGGTCAGAGACCTTTGTAATAACCTCCAGGATTAACACACAATATCCCTAAAAGAAATATGATGATCATGATGATGATATTTGTGACAGCATTTTCTGTATTGTGGGAACATTTAAAAAATGTTCTCTATATAGTATTTAAAACTATCAATAATCATATGAGGTAGATCCTATTATTATCTCCATTTCACTGATGAGGAAACTGAGCCACAAAGAGGTTTTATAATTTGACAAAGTTCTCACAGCTTTTAAGTTCAGAGCCTATCAAAACCAGAGTTCAAATCTACATAGTCTGATTTCAGAACATGCTTTTAAATCATAGGTACTGTTGCTCTCAGAATTTATAAGAATAAATGAGTTAAAGATGCTAACAATATAATGTTAGCTAACATACATCTATCTGGTATACGTGCCAGGCAGAGTGCTACAAATTCCACAAACCAGAACATAGTCAATCCTCAAAACATAGTTATGAGGCAAATACCATTTCCCTCTTCCCCCCATCCATTACATAAATGAGGTAACTGAGGCTCCCAGGTTCCATAATTTACTCACAACCAGTAAATCTGACAGTTTTCAATTCCACTGCTACTGTCCTTGAAGCCAACATTCATAATTCTATATTTTCATGGATCAGTCTTGAACATGTAATCCGGAGAACAGACATTACATCATACACTAAGGGAACAAACTATGTCACTTATTTTCCAAGCTCTTTTGCATTAGGGTTCTCCAGAGAAACAAAACCAATAAGATATGTGTGTGTGTATACATATATGTATCCTATATGCACACCTATGTATACATAAATATATATGATACATATATTTATATATACATACATATATATGATATATGCATATAACATAAGGATATACAAATTTATATATGTATATGTAATATAGTACTATATACAATAGGATATATATTCTATCTTTACATATATTTGTAAATATCTCTCTACATATTTACATAAATAAGTAAATAAATTCATTTGAAGGTTTTGGCTCACACGACTGTAAGGGCCAAATTCATGATCTTTCATTTGCAAACTGAAGACCCAGAAAAACTGGTGGTGTGGTTCAAAGTCCTGAGAAACTGAATTAAGTGGTATAGAGTCCAGTCTGAGTTTAAAGGCCTGAGAACCAGGAGTACCAAAGACAGAAGAAGACAGATGTCCCAGTTCAAAGAGGCAGGCAGGGAGAGTCAATCTTCCCTCCCTCCGCCTTATATTAATAGTTCTGTTTTCAGGTCCTCAGTGAATTGGATGGGGCCTGCCCACATTGGGAAGGACAGTCTAATTTACTCACTTTGCCATTCACCGTAGTGATAATCTCTTCTGGAAACACCCCCACAGCCACACCCAGAAATAATGTTTAACCAGGTATCCAGGCATCCCGTGACCCAGTTTAAGTGACATATAAAATTAACTATCACACCTTTTCCAAGTCAAAGGAGGGTATTGTTATAATTACCTCAGGACAACAGGCATATGCTAGGTCTTTCCTTGATAAAGCAGAATATATAGACTCCCTACATAGTGACTAGTGACAGAGGGCTATAACTCAGTTCTAGAGATCTATGTTAAAATAACTCACAATTAAAATCTGTGAGAAAGAAGCCATTCATCCTGGATTCATTAATTTTTCTATTTGAACCCTGATGTCCTCACCTGACAAAAGAGAGTGGTGGTATTATTACATCTATGTATTTTTCCAGATCCACAAATTCTCTAGGGAACTTTCCTTAAACTCTCTCTTCCCTTCCCTTCCTCCTATCAGTGTCACGCATCCTCTGCTTCCCTCTGTTACAGCTCTAATCAGACAGTATTCTTGTTATCTGGTTACTTGTTTGTCTTCTCTGTTAGACGTGAAGTTTGGAGGACAAGAAATGCCCATTTTTGTCTTCCCTTTGCCTAACACAATGCATGGCATATACCAGGTACCCAATGCATATTTAAATGAGGGAGGGAAAAAATAAGGTTTCTTGGTGAGAATTTTTTTTCAGTACTACATCAAAACTTGGGGCCAATGTGGCCAGGGAGAAATTTTCTGATTAAGCAGTGAAATCACCATGCATTAATTTATTCAAATGTTCATTTAGTCACTCATAGTGACTGTTTTCAGGCTTTCAGGCAGTAGATGATATAACTGATGGTTGAATCCAAGTTTGATTAAAATGTAGTCCAATTTCAGAATGTGGTAACAAGTTCATCTCAAACTATCTTTGTTTGAGAAAAAGTCTCCAATCTCTTGACTAAAAATGTCATGAACTGATTGATCGGGCCACTGAAACAACATTAAGGGAAGCTCCAGAAAAGTTTATGAAGAGGCAATACATTAAAGTAAGTCTGTGGCCTCCCCAGGCACCTGTTTCAAAAAACCAAGACTCATTTGACTGCATAAGTTCTGGTCTATTTGTTTAACCATTAGTGATACTACGTTTCCTCATAGACTGTATAAGATCCCATTCAGACATTTAATCAATGTGTGCTTAAAAAAGAGACTCAGGAGATTGTGTACTGTTCCATGGCTGCTTTTGGGATGGGACAGGGACATGAATCATCCTAAATACTCAGGTGTGTCCTTTCTTGATAAATAATTAGTCCTAATAAGACTTTTCAATTTTGGCTGTAGGAGTTAAAAAGAAACCACTTGTACCTGGTTACATAAAGTCTTTTAAAAAGTTGTCTTTCCTGGGGGATGTGAATCCCATGAGACTATGAAGTGATAATTTCACTTAAATTATTCACAGATAGTAACTAACTAACATTTAAGCAAATTAGGCTATTACCTCAACTTTCAAATTAGAGAAGAACGTTCCTTTCAAGTCAATAGAAAGTTCTATTTGTTTCAGATAATATGGTTAACGTGATATTATCATGTTTTTTTTTGATCATATTCAATAGCTGAATCCAATAATACCAAAACTTTTTAATTTTATTCCAAATGTCCATTGAGTAACTAGTAACTAGTTTGGGTGTACAAATTTTTCTGTCCTATCCCTTTAGTTTTGTTTTTACCTTTATTTTTATTTTTGAGAGTGATTCTTGTAGAGAGCTCTCCTTCTCCCTTCCACCAAATCCACTATATACTTTAATATTCTAGCAAATTAAACTTGTGCTTGCATGCAGGTAAAACAAATAAATGGCTTAAAAACATCACAATCAAGTATGATAATAGCAAAGTGTTATACTTTTAATAAATGATTAGAAATGGTTGTAATGCAAAGATTTATTTCACAGAACAAAAGCACTTAAACAGGAGTTTATATTACTGCTATGCTTCAATGATGATAACATTGGGACTTCAACCTGCATAGCTACAATGATTAATTAAAGGCCTTGTTCGGGATGAGTGAGCACCATTATTGTTCTTAAATAGGAAAAGGCAGATAACCATTACTGATTATTCCTCAATTCCCAGTCTTAGTTGTTAAAAATCAAAGAATACTAACATAGGTTGTGCAATTTCCAAGCTGCTATGAGAAGCAGAAGATAATAGAATTTCCATATCATATATAAGTAAGAGTTGGATTAAAGGATTCAAGTTAGCAGCCAAATTTATCCCTGATGATCTGAATGTAAAATTTATGAGTATAAAATTCACTCATATCAGCAAGATATAAACATCTTTAAAAAGAGGTAATTTAGGATCCCAATACATGCTTCAAGCTGTATTATTTTTGTCCCCAGCAACTACCCTTCATCAAAGAAAAAAATATATATTATATATGTGAAAAAATAATGTACAGATTGAGAAACATCAACTTCAAGTATCTAATGGAAGCATTCCGAAGCATTTTCCATAAGCATGAAATTTGTTTATTATTTTTCTCTGGTTTTGTCATTTTCTAAGGCTTAAATGCATTATGTCAGATCATGTCATTTGTTCTTTTTAAAAAAAAATTATACCACTGTGCAGATTTTTCTGATGTAAATATTTTAGAGTATATTCTGTGGTGTTTGGAGACAGTTTCTTTCTGAATCTTGGAAATGCTTCCACCAAATCTTTTCTATAAATACTCCTACCAATTTGAAGATGCGAAGCAAATACTTTTGAAAACGTTTCAAGAAGAATGTTGTGTTTAGATTCAGCGGCTGGCAGGGCGTACCAGTTATACCAATTTTATGCTGCCCATGGACCCTGAAATACCTCTGAGTTGAGATGCCCTAACCCTTTTTCTGTCTCACCCAGATTTTCTCTGGAGTATATTGCAAAAGAGCGTGTCTTTTGTTTTGACTATCAGGCATAGTAAAGGTCAACTGCAAGATGGAAAGCATTATACTCTATACATCTGCCTGGATTCCAACAAGAGTGCTTACTTCGTGTTCACCACAATATTCAGCAAAAAGACTCCGATGGGCAGATTTGACTACTTTTACCTTTAAAATAGTAATGTTTTCATCATACCTTTGCTATTTTAGGAGAGCTAATTTTCACATTAATTTTTCCCCAGTGCTTACAAAATTATTGAGCTATTTTGCAGATAAGGGATGGATACTGTAAAAAATTAAGTTTGCAATGATACATAGTCAATAATGAAAGAAACAAGACTCGGGTCACCTTCCTAAAGTCTGAGAGTAAGAATATGCTTTTCTTCTAAAGCATGTGATATGTCCAGAAAGGGGATATTATTATGTATTTATTCAAAAGCCATAATTTATCTAGTTCTAAAAAGTATCAGAAACTCTTTGTAAGCTATGAATACTAAATAGAAATGTTGATTATAAAAGTAGCAAAGACATGAAAACTATTTAAATAGAGAAATTTTTAGAGGAATAGTTAATTCAAGGGTATTCATCTAATGGAATTTTATATAAAAATGTTGGATCTACATGTACCAAGTATAAACATTTCAAAGATACATTAACTAAGAAAAGCAAATCACCCAATGAGACTGACTGCACAATCTTTTATATATATATATATATATATACACTATATTTTGCATGTGTGTTTTACTGTTTTTTTATATTTGATACTAAACTTGTTAACGACAGCATAATCAGTGGAATGGGCCGGGGCCGTGGGGTCCAAAGGATTAAGGGTAGTTGGACTTTGGTCCACATTATATATTATTTGCATGTTTAAAAACAGGCACTTGTACCTCTTGTATACTCCTGGATAGAGCTAGGACACATTCCACAAAGTGAGATGTCCCAAGAATGGAAAGATGAGCACCACATGTACTCACCATCAAATTGGTATTAACTGATCAACATTTGAATATGGGGAGGCTAGATTTCTGGATACACGTGATTAACAATTAATGATTAAAACCCATTTGCCTTTTGTTGTCTGCCAAGAACAAATGCCATGTAAGAAGGAAGAAATGATATCACACAAATTAGTGTGATATCAT